>CACRXK020012306.1:0-15287 GCA_902702795.2 Paramuricea clavata
AGCACAAACCATATCAATATCCGAAGAATCAACTTGTCGCGATCGGCCATTGTGTTTGAAAGAATGGAGAAATGCATGTGATTTTTGATGATCTCTGTCAGAATTTTGAGTTGGGCCTACAAGTCGGTATTCCGTGTTATAAGTCAGAATTCTGCGTTATAAGTCAAAATTCCGTGTTATAAGTCAAAATTCCGTGTTATAAGTCAAAATTCCGCGTTTTAAGTCAGAATTCCGTGTTATAAGTCAGAATTCCGAGTTATAAGTCAGAATTCCGTGTTATAAGTCAGAATTCTGAGTTATAAGTCAGAATTCCGTTGTTATAAGTCAGAATTCCGAGTTATAAGTCCGAATTCCGTGTTATAAGTCAGAATTCCGAGTTATAAGTCAGAACTCCGTGTTATAAGTCAGAATTCTGCGTTATATAAGTCAGAATTCCGAGTTATAAGTCAGAATTCCGTGTTATAAGTCAGAATTCCGTGTTATAAGTCAGAATTCTGAGTTATAAGTCAGAATTCCGTGTTATAAGTCAGAATTCTGCGTTGTAAGTCAGAATTCCATGTTATAAGTCAGAATTCCGTGTTATAAGTCAGAATTCCGAGTTATAAGTCAGAATTCTGAGTTATAAATCAAAATTCCGTGTTATAACTATAAGTCAGAATTCCGAGGTATAAGTCAGAATTCTGCGTTATAAGTCAAAATTCCGTGTTATAAGTCAGAATTCCGTGTTATAAGTCAGAATTCTGAGTTATAAGACAGAATTCCGTGTTATAAGTCAGAGTTTTGAGTTATAAGTCAGAATTCCCTGTTATAAGTCAGAATTCTGAGTCGTAAGTCAATTAAAGGAAAAGTTTCAGTTTAAATTAAATTTGAACAATAAGTATAAAATAAGTATAAAATAAACAGTCAATTTTTGGGGGGGAACAAATTTTTAAAAATATACCATGTCATGGCATGGCCCTTCAGAGCCACGGTACTTTTGGTTTCCATTTCTAGTTTTATTTGTTCGATAGTCTTATAATATATAATATTAAAATGAATAAAGTTCAAATTCTTCAAAATGATGTTGTTGACATTTGCTATTTTTAGTAATTTTGTCAACGAGTGTAAGCCAATCAGAAGCCTGCGTTTCTATACGAACGCCACTACCAAGAAAACCTATAGTTCCGTGCAGGCCCTCTATTCTTCGCGCCGCCCGTAACCCAGGGCCTGTTCGCAGGCTACTATAATACTAGATGGAGTACTTTTGAGCAGGGTTTGGCATTACCAATCAATGCGCGAGAAGACCCCGCACGAGAAAGCCCCTGTGCACGAGAGCGCCCCAACCAAATATGGAAGTTTTCGCTGCAGCGAATTGCTTATCAGCGGTTGGTACGTAAAAAGGAATAGAAATTCTCTGAGTAATTTACCTCTCTCCTCCGCAGAGGCTTTATAATTGGCTATGAAGGCGCGAAGCCTCTGCACGATTCCACACCCAATATGGCGGTAAACCGGGGGGGGGGGCGTATAATTATCAAACGCAAAATTCAAGTCAAATTCAAAATGACTTGAGAAAACTTTTATTTAAATTTATATTTGACATTTGTATTTTTAGAAATGTGTCCAAAACCGCATAAAAGAAAAAAAATGAGTATGTATAGCATACAGAACCATTATTAAATTTATTATCAAGACTGAAAATACAATTCAACTATTTCAACTTCTAAAATAGCAATATTTATAAACAAACGCGACCTTCAGTCGGTTTCGACCTGATTTATTTGGAGGTTCGTATCTTTGGTTCAATATACGCTATGTAGAAGAAAATACCACCGTTCGATTCAGTACAAAAATATCTCCTAGTTTCTATCGATAGTTTTAGTGAAATGTCAACACTATAGCGATTTATGACCTGTGAAAGTCAAGCGGGATTTTGTATATTAATATCAAATCACGCAATGTTTATACTTGATAAAAATATAAACTAGGCATACCTTTCGGCGAACATAACTTCGCCTCCTTGGGACGCATCCTCTTTGTATTACTCTTGTTCGAAAGCGAATTCAAAACACTACTTAAAGTGTTATTTTTGAGGTTGTATCTTGAAAACTTCATCTTTTATTATGGTATTTCCATTCCTGGTCTGATTGTGAACTAATTCCCGAACATCAGCGTGACAGGCGCGTGCGACTGTGCGAGTAAAAACCCGATATTTTGAAAAATTAAAAATAAATATTTCTACTGGCCGTATTCAAAAGAAATTTTCTACACGAAAGCGTTTGAATACAAGGAGTATTTTACTTCTTTGACTGGTGGCGAATTCCGAAGAGTTCAAGAAATATTCAAGTTTTTCTCGATACGAAATACAGAATGTTTGGCCAAGCGGTGAGTAAAATATACGATTGTTTTCTTTGTGTATTAAATGTTAAAAAATATTACTTTTGACCATCCACAAACATGCAAGCACTAGTCAATGAGGTCAATCAATCATGCATTAAATAATGATTTAATTTTCAAAAAGACGTTTCTTGTTTAGCTTAAAAATCACCTTTTGTTTCGATGTTTACACTTTGTCCCACTTTGCGATGCAAATCGTGCAGAGGCTTCGCGCCTTCCTTCGCCTTTCCCCTTTGCCGCCTGCGCTCCTTCGCCCAGCGGCTACGCTCGTGTTTCAAGATCCGCCATGTAAAGTGTAGTGAAATGTATCTCATCGTAATACTCATCCTAAGAAAACTAAAGCCTCTGCGGAGGAGAGAGTGACCGGCCGGTGCCAGGGCCTTTTCCCGCCTTCCCAATGACAAAAAGGGAAAAGCCCTGGGAACGAGGTTGACCGTGATCATACTCGCTGTAAAGGTTAAGGTCTAGTTAATTCGTTACTTCTGCTGTAACTTTACCGGTATTTTTTTAATTTTAAGGTACCCTGTAATTGTAACTGTACCTGGGGTGCCAGTATAGTTAGGTGCCAGACTGGTTCTTCCACGCTCCCAGGGGGATAATGAGGGATACACGAGGATGCAAGCTGGGCGGGAGACGCGCGGGAAGAACCTCTGGAACACCTCTATGGCTTTTACTCTTTTGTCTGTCAGATGTCAATCAAACGTTAGCCAATAGGGCAAGTACTTATTTCTGCTGATGATGATTTTTGGCGTGTGCAATGTGCAGAATGTGTCAATTTCAAAACAAAAAATTAGCACAGTAAAATAAACGGAATAATATTATATATGGCATCTGAAAGTACACCTGTTAAAAGTTGGAGACGATAAATATTGTCGAGTTTGTGGTGAATTAATCGTTATTCACAGTGGTTATTTTAATATATTATACCTCAAACTCAAATTGTCCAATCAAAAAACAGCATTTGTACCACGCGGCAATGTGATTTTTACGGTATTTCAATCATATTCATGATTTCGCAATGCAGCGCGAGATACTATAATATCCCACTGTAGATCCAGCGTGGGATATTATAGTATCTCCTCTGAAACAATACGGCGTTCGCGAGCTGTTGTTTGTAATTTCGTGTAGAAGATTTATTAAGTTAATTAACCAAAGAGTTTTCAAGACGTATGTTACCTTCAACGACGCAAAGGATACATCTCAAATATTTTAAAGAGGAAACGTCAAAAACTCAGGTATACATAAAAAATTAAAAGTTGTTAAGGGTTAAGGTCTAGTTAATGCTATGATATGAAGGGTACGCATAGGGAAAATTTGCTTTGTGAGACGGCATGGGTTACTTTAAAAAATAGACGCAAAGATCACAAATTGATTATGATGTACAAGCTTTTAAATAACTTAACTCCAATATAATTATCCGAATTATGTCCTATAAGTAACAATAGTAGGACGAATTATAACCTCCGTACTAATTATAACCTTAGTGTACCTCCCTCGCGTACTGAACGGCACAAAAAATCATTTCTACCCTCTGCGATTAGATTATGCAATTTACTGCCTGTAGAAGTTCGAAATTGTCAAAATCTTGCTGTGTTTAAGAAAAGATTAATTAAACGGAACAAGTATCCTGTTCGTAATCACCTATATAATTTTGTGTAAGTTATATATTTGTATGTGTATAAACGTTTGAAAAATACATAATAGTTAGTTTTTAACGAACTGTTCTGTATTTTTTTCTCCTATTCTCCTTTCTTTTTAAAAAAAATATTGCATATTAAATTACATCAGTTTCCTCGATAGGCCCTAGCTGCTTTTGAAACAAATGTAAAGTTTATATATTGTTTAAATAAAAAAAATTAAAAATTGTATTCGCTTTATAGTTTTAAAGTTTATTCTGAACTTAGTGAGTTCTTTTACTTTCGGTATAATATATCATTTATAGACCTTCCGCTCGGAGGATTCGGCGGAATCACATACATTATGACTAAGACCATACCGTTCTCCGGAAACTATTGTAACCCTTTGTATATAACTTTCGACACAACGACAGGAGTACCTGGAAGATGACTAAACTGAAACAGGGCATCATCTCAATAATACCAGTAAAAAATTTGAATACCGAATTAAGCGCGTTGCTGAAATCCTCTCGCGAAACTAAAGGCATATTTACACCAGTCTAACATAATAAACAACACCAATGTATATTATCTTAAAGGACATACGGTTCAAACAGCCAATGAAGGCCATTGTTTTAACCCTGCTGTTAATCAATTAACGCTGTGATCCTAATTCTGGATTAATTTACACTATTAACCATCGTGACTGGTTCGGCACGATCTGATTAGCTATAGAAGTGTTCCAAAGGTTCTTCCCGCTGACATGTACTAAAAGGCGAAAGGTCGAAACGACCGAAACGAAACGGCCGAAACGACCGAAACGAAACAGCCGAAAATACAAATTACAGGAAAAATGGAAAATTTTAAAATATGAAATTTACGTGAAATTTTATTGAAATTTTAAGACAATTGGGCTGTGGAAGCACTGGTTTATAGATTTTGGCGCCAAAAATTGGCGCCATTCTCACTTCTCAGTGGCGCCATTGTTCTACACCATAGACAATTCTCTCTCTCCTCCGCAGAGCCTCCTTAAGTATTTACAAATAACTTACATGAAGTTTCCTGAATAAAAGTGAGCACGCGCGGTGTGATGGGAAGATTGAAATGAAGTTGTGGAGGCTCTGCCAGATAATGCGACGAAGTATGGTTTTTGAACCAAACTAGCTGTTTGACCTTTTTTAAACTTGAAATCGACGGAAATGTGAAAGAAATTGAAATGAATCTTCATAATCTGAGTATCGAAGTTCAATAGGGTCATTTTTATAAAGAAATGCTGCAATTAAGAGGATATTTATAATTAGATAGCTCGTATCCATTGATATTCGTTTGAAATTTCTCAATATTTTTCGATACAAATGGACGGAAGAAGATATTGATATTTAATTCACACCAGGACACTCAAGTACGCCTGAAAATGAAAGTCGAAAACATATTTTAACACCCTCGATGGTTGATCGAACTTCGCTACAAACGATTATATACGACGCCATATTGATTGCATTAACTCGCAGAGGCTTCCCAGTTCCCAGAGGCGTCCTTTATTTAGCCCTTTCCATCACTCCTTGCGCGCTCACTTTTCCCCCATAGAAACTTCATGTAAGCCTCTGCGGAGGAGAGAGGACGATTCTACTGATGAAAGTAGAAAGTACCGGACAACACATAAACTTTTACGGCTATAGATCAGTCATGCGAGAAAACTTCACACCACGTTTTAGTGCCATTGACAAAATCCATCAATCACTCACAAGAGGAATTAACCCTGACAAAGGTGGTTTTCACTGTTAGGAACAATAGTGAACAGTCGAAAGTAGGTGAGCTTTCCCATGAGGGCAGAAATCTAAACATACTTTCTGCCACCAGCAATACCGAACAATCGCATAAGAGTGCTTCTACAAATGTAAATAAAAAAAACAGTGGAAACAAAGCCGAAGGCACTTTAAATGCTACGCCAAACGTGTTGAATTCAAAAGAAACATTTCAGATCCCTGTCCGAATTAGCCATCGTCCAGCTAAAAAGCAAGCATCGCGTAGAACTGTAAGGAGAATAAGAAACAGACATAATGCATGGGAAATCGAACAGTCTTTTTTTCCACAAACGCCTAGATCTTGTAACACAACTAACAACATTAGTATAACATTAGAAAAAACGGGACCTCCAATTCCTAAAGTTATACCCAAATGCACTAATAACATTGATATTTGTTTCGTTACTGAGACATGGTTAAACGACAAAATTCCGTCAAGCCTGGTGTGTCTCGGCAATTACGTTCTTGTCAGAAAAGACCAGTGTGACTCGCGGTCGGGGGGGTGGAGTGGCTATTCTGTGTAGAGACGACTGGAAAGTTAAAAATCTTGATTTTGACAACAATCTTGAGTGTGTTTGGTGTGAAATTGTAACACTTAATACTAAATACTACGTAGCTTCAGTATATCACCCACCTGACCCCATTTATCCTGAGACTGAGTTACTAAATCATTTGTCTGAAACTATAGAACAGATTCTTTATCCTGAGCCCAATGCAAGGATAATTATAGCAGGAGACATTAATCAATTAAAAACTAAAGACCTTATCAGTCAAGAAGCCTACCCTAACAATTAGTCAAGAAGCCTACCCGAAATCATAAAATTTTGGATGTATTTTTAACCAACTGTCCACATCTTTGGGAAAAATCAAAGGTTTTTAAAGGTCTAGTAAGATCTGACCATTTGGTTGTCATGGTTTCTCCGCGACATGCTATAAAACCCGAAAGAAAGGATGTCTACTTTAGAGACGTAAGAGCTCATCGGAAGTTCAGTATGATGAGGAAATTGGAGACATGTGATTGGAGTCACATGTAAGATAAGGAATGTAAGATGTAAGATAAGGAATAAGAATATAGCGAAGGGAGTCAACAATGATCTTCAAAAACGTATTGATGAGCTAATTCGTGGAAATCTTGTTCGTTCCGTTGATGATGAGAATAGAAAAAATAGTTTTGGATCCAAAAAGTGGTGGGATACTGTGAATAGAATTACTGGCAGAAAAAGCAAGAACAGCAATATTAGCTCAGTCATCGATCCACAACATATTAACTCGTACTTTCAAAATGTAAACACGGATGCGAATTACATATCCCCCCAATTCATACCAATTCCTGTAGGCACTCAAGTTCCTACCATTGATGAGCCTACTGTCATAAGTTTTTTGACGAAACTAAAACGAACAGCGCCAGGTCCTGATGGGCTTCCATATTGGTTATGGAAAGACTTTGCACAACTTTTAGCGCCCATATAATTACCAAAGTGTTCAATTTCTCAATAGAACAACAATGTGTCCCTCTGATGTGGAAGCTCGCCAATGTGAACCCTTTACACAAAGAATCTCCTTTGACAGAGTGTAATCAGTTGAGGCCTATATCGCTCACAAACATCATTATGAGATTATTTGAAAGGGTAGTTTATAAACAGGAGATTGCGTCTGCATTCAAATCCGTGATCGGACGAGATCAATTTGCTTATAAAGAGGGAACAAATACCACCGATGCTCTGATTATGTGTTTGCATCATTGGCTCAAGCGGCTGGATGAAGGTGCAGACTCTGTTATGGTAATATCATTTGACTATAAGAAAGCGTTTGACTCGGTATCTCATAACATTTGTGAAAAATTGAAAACACTCGAAATTAACGCGTATACTATAAACTGGATTATTAGTTTTCTGGCCAACAGAAAACAAAGAGTTGTTGTTGATGGCATAGAAACTGTTTATGTTGATATTAACAAAGGCGTACCGCAGGGTACGGTTTTGGGTCCCTTTCTATTTTTGTTGATGGTTAATGATATAAAACCCATGGATGCGCAAAACAACCTATTGGTTAAATTTGCTGATGATATAACGACAATTGCTCCAGTAAAATCAGGATCGGATTCTGCTGAGGCTGAGGTGGAAAGCATTCAGAATTGGTCGGAAGCAAATCAAATGACATTAAATCTTTCTAAGAGAGCTTGTCTGTAAAAATCGCAATAAATCGCCATTTTCTGGCACATGTGAAAAACTGAAAGTTCTTCAATTTCCTTCGATTTTATATATATTGTAGACCTATCCAAGCCCACACATTTACTGAAGTTTCAGCCATGAAACACAAAATGAAGAAAAGTTAGAGTACTTCAAAAATCGAACCACAAATGACGAGAAATGTCCACGAAATATCGCTATATAAAGCAGTCAACATCATGTGCTGTGCTGAGCGCGCATTATAAGTTTTGGTCTGCTGCTACAATATATCTATGTTTTTAGAATATATGAACTTTCTCGTGATATCTTTTCTCCATAAATCAAAATGTTATTGACTTGGTTATTTTAGATCAAAGATGGTTGAAATTTCCGGGTTCTCCAAACTAGCCAAAGTACGTCTTGGGAATCGCCTATTTAAACATAGTCCTACTTTCTATATAAATGTACATATGCATAATTTGTTAGGGCTAGGATGTAGTCATTCGACGACGATTTCAGATGTTTGGGATTCTTTTGTGTCTTGGCGAAATTTGATCTTAAACATGTACAATATTAGCGTAATTGAGTGCTTGGATTCTATATCTTACGCTTGTTCTATTCAAAAAGTTAACATGCTTCACTGTAAATGACACTGGTAACACACAGTTTACTTCTTAATGATTTTCTTTGCATTCAAGTTACTTTGTCTACAGTATATGTGTATATACATTAATACATACTGCACGCACGTACGCTCGGTACGCACGCACGACCAAGAACATTTTAACTTTTTCAAACGTAAAAAACATAGCCGCAACCCCAAGCATGGCTTTAAATTGCGATGCCCGTCCAAGTTTGACACCTGCTTTGTATTCTGCCTGTGAGTTTGTACGTTTATGCGGAATCATAAGCATATTTTCTTCATGTGACCTCTAAGGTAATAATTATATTTATCGCTGCTGACGCTGCATATTTAATTGTTTACATTTTCTATCTATACATTCATGTACGACTTGCAGTTTATTACACATACTTTGAAATAACTTTTCCTACGTATCGATTCCGACAAACTCGACAACATAACAAATTTCCAATTCTCCGACGAGTCTCAACAATGGGGGGGGGGCTTAAAATCCGGCTTCAGGACAAAACTAGAGGACTAGGGCACTAGAGACACTAGGGCACCACATTATAGAACTGTGTCTGGTTACATGTAATACTTCCCGCGCAGTGTTATATATAGTACGTGCACAATAGCACGTGCAGTCTCGCGACTGCCTATTTTGATGTCTGTACTAAATGATTCAATTCAGTTTCAAGTGATTTCTGCAATACCTGTAACGAGCTGTCCCTTACTGTCGACAAAATATGAACTTAGTTCAAATCTGATGGTAGAGCAGAAACAATTCTTCCCATTACTATTTTTGTCGGTGGAAGTTAGATTACATTTGGTGATTTGGAAAACACTTACACCAAGGTTAAATATTTCCGTGTAATTTAATTAAATTAAAACTTCGAGATAAAACTAAGGAAATACGAAAATTACAATGGACTTACCTTTATGCTTCAAGAACTGTAACAAACCAATGTAACATAATCAGAGAGTTTCAGTAGCAATATTAAACTACAGTGACAATTGTCTCGCTGCGTGCGTTTATTTACAACTTTGTTGAGAAAGTTACTTCCGGTTTTATAACAGCGTAGGTTACAAATGTCACAAATCAATTATTATTTATCTTGTAGTAAACAATCTTGGAACTACTTTTTCTTTACGTACTAGACCACGAGATAATTTGTCGCAGGCACTCTAGAAAAGATCACGCTTACCATCTTGTATTCTTTTTCAGCTGATTTTCCATTCAACGACAAAGTTTTTATTTATATTTGTATTTGCATATCTGCAGGATTGTGTTTTTCATGATGTAAATTTGAGTTAATTTAAAAATACATGAGCGATATTTAAGAAGTGAAGCGTTTGTTCTCAGTGACGACCACAGTAAACACAGAATCATGTTGAAATAAAATTTAAGAAATAATATTCACAGTGTCACGCTCCAGTTAATACGAACCACCCAATGGGCAATGGACCATTTGCATTATAGACTAAATTTTGATCTAGACAAAAATTTCACCACAGCTTGAAAGAGCATCACGAAATTAGTACTATTCCAAAGTGTCGTTGCAAAATGTTGTAAAATGAGGATAATATAGCCATGGGAAGTTTGCCGTTTTTCAGTCATTTTGTATTACGCACGGGAAATTGACAGTCCAAATCGGGTGTTGGGGCATCAATTTCCCGTTTTGTAATCTAAAATGACAGAAAATTACAAACTTCGCAAAGCTATATTATCCGCAATTTACAACATTTCGCAACGAAACTTTGGAATATTACTAATTTTGTGATGCTCTTTCAAGCTGTGATGAATTTTTTTTCTAGATCAAAATTTAGTCTATAATGCAAATGGTCCATTCCAGCTATAATAGATCATATAGACTAAATTTTGATCTAGGCAAGAAGAACAAAATCCATCTTGAAAGAGCATGTTAAAATTAGTAAAATTGCAAAGTTTGGCCATGCACGAAATGTTGTAAAGTGAGGGAAATAATAGCCCTACGAAATTTGCAAATTTTGTATACTACATTTGGGCCGAAAGTGGTGCAAATTCCCGTGCGTACTGACAAATTAATACAAAATTTGCAAATTTCGCAGGGCTATATTTTCCTCATTTTAATTACAACATTTTGCAACGAAACTTTGTAATTTTACTAATTTTAACATACTCTTTCTAGCTGTACTGATGGATTTTTCTTGCCCAAATCAAAATTTAGTCTATAGCTGGAATTGCCCATTACGCTAATATTGTACATGTTTAACTGCAAATTTCGCCAAGACACAAAAGAATCCCAAACATCTGAAATCGTCGTCGAATGACTAAATCCTAGCCCTAACAAATTATGCATATGTCAACCATCTTTGATCTAAAATAACCAAGTCAATAAGTTTCGATTTATGGAGAAAAGATATCACGAGAAAGTTCCATATATTCTAAAAACATATATTGTAACAGCAGACCAAAACTTATAATGCGCGCTCAGCACAGCACATGATGTTTACTGCTTTATGTAGCGAAATTTCCTGGCATTTCGTGTCATTTTTGGTTCGATTTTTGAAGTACTTTAACTTTTCTTCATTTTTTGTTTCATGGCTGAAACTTCAGTAAATGTGTGGGGTTGGATAGGCCTACTCTATAGATAGATATATATATATAAAAAATCGAGGGAAATTGAAGAACTTTCAGTTTTTCATATCTGCCACACATTTTGTGATTCTTACAGGCAAGCTCTCTTAAAACATCAATGCATACTACGTCTTGGTATAAATATACTGTAGGTAACAAATATAACAACAAAGTGTAAATTGGGAGAGGGGGAACTTTATCTGCGTCATTCAAACAGTAAGTTTTCTGAACGACAGATAAAGTCCGCCCCCCCCCAATTGAAACTTTGTTGCTATATTTGTTACCTACACGAGTGTCTTACTCAAATCCAATGCACAAACTATATCATTCGAATTCCAACGTAGTTGATTGTGATTTTCCATTTCAGAAGCTCGCTTCGTGATAGAAAACGTTCATGAATTAACTTTAATATACAAACGTTAACTTTAATACTAAAAAATACATGCATGCAACAACCCCTCGCCTTTCTTAACAGATGAAGTATAAAAACTCCACATAAAGTATAAAGACCATTACAAACAAACACAAATACACAACTGATGCGCTAGCTTTATAATGAACGATAACATTCACTGCAACTTCATGCATACCAGCTTGCATTAAAGTGAATTATCGAGTTAAGAACGGCTTAAAAATTTCGCAGATATGAATAAAACCGACAACACAAAGCAAGTACGGCATGGAATTTTACTACTGCATGAAATGTTTACACTTACCACACCAGCACAACAACGATTAAATTATCAAAGATATCAACATCAAAACATCAAAACAATTATTATACAAAATTTGTTTCACGGTTGAACAGCGACTAATTCATGAAACTGCAGGCTTATTTCCAAATCAGGAAAAAACCGTGTTGTACTATTGTAAACTTTTTAACGAAATTTAAAACAAAAAATTGCTGTAAAACAGCAAAATAATAGTTACCTAGACAGAGCTTGTACTCGCGCATGCACATAACGTCGAAAACCGTCCATGACATAAACAAAATGGAGGACAACTTTGCACTCCGCTATGTTTTCACATACCCGGGTATAATTAGCCGTGCGGAATTAATATTCTCGCACGGCGCTTCGCGCCACCGGCTCCGGGATAAACCAGCTGCAATCTTTAACATGCATAAGCATATTATCTCGACGTCAATTAAATAGTGAAATACTGTCTCGTTTTGTTTTTTGATATTAATGAAGGTATTTGTTTAATATTGATAGGTTTTCCTTGATCCTGTCTACTGACAACTTTTTTAATTTGAGACAAGTCGATCAACCAAGCATCATGAATGTTCAATTTTTCCTTGCATTGGTTATTGTAATGGGATTCGTAGCCGGTCTCGAAGCGACGTGCTGCAAGAGAAAACCAGATGTCGGTTGCTGTGGAAATGGCCCATGCAATATATTCTGCTGTAATTGTGATGGTGGATGCAACGAAATATGCGAGAAAACTCATTGTGACACAGGAGACTGGACTAAATGTGCGGGTGTTTTGGCAGCATGTGCCACTGCCTGCGTTGATCCTGCAGATCCGGCGTGTGTTGCCTGCGTCGGCCCGTTGTATAACACATGTAAGAAATGTTTTTCATCAGATGTCGATCCCAACAAAGCTCTAGCTGATGCCAAATATATGTTAAATGCTTATTACAAGCAGAATATTCGCAAGCATATCAACTTATATCGGAAGTAATGAAGCTAATTTCTAAAGAGATACCAAGACGAACGTAACATTAAATAATTATGGACAATTTCAAATATTAACTTGAAATTTATTAACATGATTCTCACAGTATAGCATTAAAAATAATTACAAAGCTACACTTTTGAAACTTTCGGCTGGTACTGGAACGCTTTGTGGATCAAAATTTATTGTGCAGTCTCTTTTAATATTGTTAGCGTTAGAAGTAAACGTAAATTAAGAACGTAAAATTCAAAAGGAACAAAAAAAACTTATAATTGATCTTGATATTCTATATTGTTTTTTAATTAATAGTATATAAATAATATAATGCATGCTTAAACGTGTACGCATGTATTTTGGAATTCGTTACAATACATTTCGTTAAAATAAAAGTCAAATAATTTCCAGTCCACGTCAATGGGGCCGTATATAAAGAATGATTGCACTGATCCGCTGTTTACAGTGAATTAATGTATTATCCCCGAGCCGGCGGCGCGAAGCGCCGTGCGAGGGTACTAATTCCCCCCGGCTATTTACACCCGGGGAAACGAAAGCATTAGCGAAGTCTAAAGTTCATCAAATATCGCGGGCGTGGCTCACCAACGATGTTTCGGTGGGTGGTCATCCTCACTGATCTCAAAAATATGGCGGACTGTCATGAATAGCGGACACTGATTGGTTCAATTTAAAGTTTGCATTAACGACTGCATGACGACAGCGAAATAGCAAACATTTCTTGATTTGATGATTGATAAATTTCTTGCAAATATATTTCATTTTTGCTCGCATTTTGGCATGATTTTGTAAATTTCAAAAGCTCTCTCACTAGAAACTGTGAAAGAATCGGCTAAAAGATGGAAGCCGACGTTAACGAAGGTAAGTTTGTTTTAAATATTGATTTTATAATGGCTTTAAAACCCGACGGCCTTTGCGTATGAAATAACTAACAAGACAGCATATATTTAAATTTCATTGTATGTTTAATATTGATTGCCTTTTTTATGATATTCAAATTTTTTAAATAAAAAAGAAAGCAAAGTTATTTGCAAGCGAAAATTTGAAATCGTTTTATTGCAAACTCAAAGTTTATCGATAAAGCCATTTTTTTTTTTTCTTTAAAACGTTTTGCGAAGCGTTTGTGGTTGAATTTTACCTTAAATTGTGGCTTATATTACGTATAATAACATATCTAACATATATATGTTGGGAAATGAATAATTTTGTAGTTAAAAGTGCTATTTTCAGGCGATTTTTCATTTGTAAGAATATTGAATTATCGTGTTACCATGACAACTACTTTAGATACTTCATGTTCGGAAAATACAATGGTTTTGTAAGCAAGGCGAAGGTTTCTGCATGCATGTATTTTCTAGTACAAATCTTATACTAATTCCAGGGGCTGCAGCTCTCAGACCTAAACTCGCACTAATTCGATCGCAACCAAATTTATCAAAACTTTCTTAATTCGACTTATCTTACCTTGTTAATGGAAAAAATATAGAACTCGTAAAGTCCTCTGTGTTAATTAGGTATTTCAGATGCTGCCTCGTGGAGGGGGGTGTCAGGTATTTAAGCGCCCTTCGCTGTCAGCCTATCACAGATTCTTGTTGAATTTGAGCAGGCTCGTTTAAAAATCTGATCTTTAAATCCGTTTTGTTTAAATCTAAACTAGAAAATACATGCATGCAGAAACCCTCGCCTTGCTGACAAAACCGTTGTATTTTCCGAACATGAAGTATCTAAAGCGAAAGGTGTTGTACCTGTCCTTAGTGCGCAGCAAGTTAGGATATGCCAGCCAGGTGTGGGCACCTCAAACTGTCAGCGACATACTGTCAATAGAACGGGTTCAACGTCGCGCGACCAAATTCATCCTTCCCCTTCCATGTTATATATTGTAACTTATTGTGAGGGGCCCCATAATTGGAGATTATCTCTGTGGCTAGTCCCTGCCCGAATTGTATGTAAATTTTGTAAAGTATTAGTCTTATTTATGTCTGTTATGTTTGGCGAATCTTGTAAAATAAAATAAATAAAATTTAGCGCTTATCATAGCATACAAATATCCTTGCGTCATCTTAAGGATATTATCTTCAAAGAGATGTTACAGAAGAAAAAATCACTCAAATATTCGTGAAGTTGTTGATGCAGTAGAAAGAGAACTAGATGGAAGTGTTGGTGAAGTTGGATACAGGCATATGCATCAGAGATTGCTCACAAAGCATAAGCTTGTTGCATCAAGAGAGACTGTGCGAAAAACGATAGCTGCCCTAGACCCTGAAGGAGTGAGCCAACGTTCGATGAGAAGATTTAGACGCCGTTTGTACTCTGTAAGAGGTCCAAATGATATGTGGCATATCGACGGATACGACAAGTTAAAACCCTTTGGATTTGCTATACATGGTGCAATAGATG
>CACRXK020012308.1:0-15285 GCA_902702795.2 Paramuricea clavata
GAACGCATACACAAATCACTGCAAAACAAGTTCACATTGGCCTACCAAGAGTTTCTCAGATACCAGCTTGAGCGGTTCAATGATTTCAATCTTCTTTTTCAATGTGAAAGGCTGTCCTCCATTGTCTTAAGCCACAAGTAGAAATGCTCCTTAGATCAATCGCAAGTGATTTTATGAAAAGGGATTATGTTAAAGCTACAAACCCGAAGAAAATTTCCCCATCATGTGAAGAATTTAACGTAGCCCTGGAAGATGTTTATCTTGGCATGGCGGCAGCAGCAACTCTACGAGAAATAACAGCCGGGGATAAAGAAGAAGACGTATCTGCATTCCGTAGTCACTGTAGGAATTTCCTCGTAGAATCGATTCTTCAGATCCAGAAACGATTTGACCTTGATGCAGAGATTCACGATATCGTACAGTGTACCTTGCCCCAAAACGCTGCTCCTACGATCCCACCTTCTCTCGAGGGCATTTGTCAGAAGTTGACCTATTTGAGGGAGCTTCATAACAACGAGAAAATTGATCGTGAATGGCGTGAACACGCAATGCATGATAAAGTTAATGGTGACCTCAACTGGGAAGAGTACTGGATCACCGTCCGAGATGTGAAGAATCCGACCGGACAACCAAAATTCCCAAACCTCACCAAATTTGTTCAGATCCTAGCGACGTTTCCTTCCTCAAATGCTGCCGTGGAACAGATCTTCAGCTCACTTATACTCGTGTTTTATTAGATATAAAACGCTCGGCTGCGCCTCGCGTTTTATATCTGATAAAACACTCCTACGCGTGCTTTAAATAGTACATAGAGGTTGGCTGTAAACTTATAATTTATAAGTTTACAGCAAAATGGCATTAAGCGGAATAACAGTTGTATGCATATTGATGCTGAATGTATTTCTAACCCGGAGTGAATGGATTGACATGAGTCATGCATATCGTGAAAACATGAACGGTGCAACAGATCCATTTGAAATTTCACTTCTCCATTATGGAGCCACAGGCAGAGCACCGTTTGCGATAACCTATAAAATGAGGCTAAACGAGCATTCCGGGACACATATCGACGCACCAGTACACTTTTCAAAAGGAAAACCAACCGTTGATGAACTATCGCCTGAAAATCTGATTGGTCATGCAATTGTGGTCAACATAACAGAACAAGCATTAAAAAATCCCGACTATGAAGTATCTGTTGATGATTTCACTAACTGGGAGAAGGAACATGGTGCGATTCCTAAAGGAACTATCGTATTTCTACTCACTGGTTATGGAAAATACTGGGGAAACGTGATAAAGTACATGGGACTAGTTGGAAATATATCCGGTGACTTTCATTTTCCAGGTAATGTTCTTTAATAAATTAAGTAATTGAATTCAGACATTTTCTCAGTTGGTTTTTAGTTCGTCCAGATTATATTTTAAAAAACGCCTGTTGTCGGACGTTTTTGTTTCCTTATGGAAGCCATTTTCAAAGTCTGTCCGTCAACAAGCTGGTAACAAGCATGCAGCGCAAACACATCCTGATGACAAGTTGTTAAGTTGTAACACTAGCATTGGTATAAGTTTGCTGCAAATTGAACCTTAATTCAATTCTGTGAAAGTCACAAGCGCAGATGCCCTGGGTACGAGTGTGCGTTTTACGTGTGTATAGCATGTATTCTTGATGGATCGTTAATTTTTAATATGTTTACTTACCACAATTCCACAAATGATTCATGTCATTGACATTGCTGAACGTCATTGATATGATCCAGCAATAGCCATTAATCTTCAATCTAATATATTAAGAACTCGTAAAAACAAAAACACATGTACATTGCATTCAGTTCTGACACTATTAAAGGCACAGTGCAGCCTTTTGAATGATGGTTTTAAGGCGCCTTTCAGCCCTTTTAATTGAAAAACTAACTAGGAAAATCAATTTAGCATGATTCAAAATCAGCAAACTCAATGTTTTTAACAATAAAAATGTTTTAAAATGTTAACAACATCAAGTTTGCTGATCTTGAATTATGCTTAATTGATTTTCCTAGTTAGTTTTTTCAATTAAAAGGGCTGAAATGCGCCTTAAAAACCATCGTTCAAAAGGCTGAACTGTGCCTTTAAGCAGCTTATATAATACGTGAATACTGGTCAATACCTTGTCGGACAAAGATTTCATTAATGACCTTTTGCCTTGCACGGTAGCCGGTAGCAACCTTAAGGCTAAGCCCCATTTACATTTGCAATTTTTGCTGCGTTTCTTGTTCTGATTGAATTAGCGAACGACTTTCAAATAAATGACGTATTCTTAATGAAATAATGACGTAATTTTCTAAACCTTGGTATCCAATTTGGATACATAATGTCTCATATATAGGCCAGACTTTTTTTATTCATTGGTTTACGGATCCGTGAAAATTCAGAAACAATGAAAAAAAAATTAGGTACGTAGGTCACAACACTTAGACTCTAAGTAGTAAGTACATGTACTGCTGACTCGTGTTATCGTTGGGTACAATGAAATTAATATAATATAACTGGAACGCTACCTCCAATTGAAGGCCAGTCCCAGTCTTTTCGCGCATGCAAAGAGCGCTCAATATTCAGTCATCAGAAACGAACAACCAGACAACAGCAGTCCGGGTAGCAAGTTTAAAAATATATATTATTAAATTTGGTTGTCATCACAACTCAGTGTGTTTCTTTTAAAAAAGTTTCCGCCCTACCGACCTGTTTTTTTAAAGTCAAATCCATTGAAACCAATTAATACAAAAATCTGGCTTAATCCTCTGCTTTAACAATGTATTAGTCCGTATGCAGTATATCAATTTTCATTGTAAATAATGGTAGTTGTTGTTTTCAGGTATTGGCAAAGACGCTGCCCAGTGGATTGTTGATAGTGGTAAAATCAAAGGTGTTGGTTTGGATGTTCGTTCTCTTGACCGAGGCCAAAGTAAAGACTTCTTCGCACATCGAATATTATTGGGTAACGAACTGTTTGGTCTGGAAAATGTCAAAAATATCGAAAAACTTCCAACCAGAGGTGCGATCGTCTATGTGTCACCAATGAAAATTAAAAATGGTAGTGGTGGGCCAACTCGTATTTTTGCTCAAACAGATCCTGTGGCTAGAAGTTCTCATCAAACAGCCAGTATTGTGCTTCTGCTTTCGATTGTCTTTGCAATATTGTTAAAGTAAACGGATGTACATGTTCTGACAGTTTTATTATTATAAATTATCTTTAATTTTGATTCATTAACTTTTATTATATAGTTTGTATGTTGAGGACATCTATTTGTGCACACTCTGCATGCACCGTGGAACATTGCAGAACGTATAAAGTTAGTTATAATCAAGCGTTTTTAGGTGAGATGGGCAATAGGCAATAGCTACAATTCTTTAGTTAAGATGCACGTTTTGTGAGATAAGTCAATATCACTTTTAGTTTTCAAAATATGTAATATATAGACTATAGTTTTAAATAAATATAGTTTTGTACTTTCTATATTCCGCTTCATTGTTTTAACTTGCAGTATATTTTCCAGTTAAAAACATACAATTTTAATTAACTTAACAAGCATTTGCAGAAAAGGTATAGTTTTACATTACATTGGTTTACAATATTGAATATTAATAATGGCCACCTCGACATCAATTGCCTGGATGTATGTTTACACCACAAACCATATCAGTAGCTGTATTCAACAAGTACGCTTGCAATGCAGTGTAAAAATACCTTTGGATGTCAGGAGGTGTTACTTTACGTTCATAGTGTAGATTTATACACCAAGTTAGTGTCCACTCAGGTGCAATTAGGTGCTTTACACCAAAGGCAAAGCAGTGTAAAAAGACCTTCGGAGGTGTTTGTTTACGCTCAGTATTGTAGATTTCCCCCCGAAGTTGATGTCCACACAGAGGCATGCAAGGTGCTTTATACCAAAGCAGTGCTGTACTGTACTGCACTGTACTTTGAAAGACCTTCGGAGGTGTTAGCTTACGCTCATATAGTGTAGATTCACACTAAGTTGGTGTTCACTTTATACTCCACACATGCAGCTGCACGAATTTACACCGATTCTTGTGTTGTGGTAACACTTCCAGATTTATAGTTATGAATCAATAACATATTGTAATGGCATTTTCCTAAGAGCGCTGCAGTAAGTGACATCTGACAAAGCCATATTCAAACTCGTCAGAGCTTAAGAATTATATGAATATTGTTTGGGACAGAGGCTGTATATACTAGTAAATTAAAAAAAACTGAGGTGATAACAATGTACCACATGAATGTGTTCTGGACATTGTTGTACGTGTGAAACGTGCTGGGTTTTAGTATTCATGAACTTTATTCCATTGACTGGCTGTGTTTGCAGATGATTCCGATACATCCACTAAATTAAGACAGTAACGAGTATAGAGACTAAATTAGAAGTGAGTGTGAATTAGAAGGCATTTTTTATAGCCCGGTGCCCGCAGATAGGAGTGAAAAAACTCACACGAAAGTTAGAAAATGACGAGCCAGTCATGCAGCTCCAGGTTCGCAGCTCCAGGTTCGATTTCAACCTGGAGCTGGAACGACTAGTTTGTAAATAAACTGCTTTGAATAAAATCCAATTTTCTGTATGTTTGCGGCGTTCAAATTTCTTGTGGGCTCCTGCCAACACATTTTTTCTTCGATTTTCCTAGTATTAAACTCCTATATTGTTCAAAACGTGAAATTTCAGGTTCATTTGTAGAAAACCTAACATGCATGATTAGAAAGTTTACAAAAAACAACACTGATAAGACATTTAAACGGTTACCTTGATTTTTCAAGCGGTGTTCGAGTTATTGCTGTTCCAAAATGCGAATAATAGGCGGGAAATTTCGCAAAAAACCCTGGGCACTAGGCTGAAAACACGTTTACAAAAGCTCATAATTCAAGAAGTTCAATCAAAGGCCGCTGAGGCCGACTCACGAATAAGATCAAATGAAAGTGACAGAAAGCGAAATTAGAGCAGTTTTCAGTTATTTTTGCAAACTGGGCACCGTGCGAATTTTGCATTACACCCATTTGTCGTGCTTCACTTGCCAAATCAAAAGCCCGAACGCGTGCTCCAGCCCGATTTCCGATCTGTTTGAATGGCCCGATTCGCAGGCAAACAATGCGCGCAAAGCATGCTGGCCATTTCCCATTGTCAGTATAAACTGCGACACTCAAGTAAAATGAGTCAAAAATGAAGGTAACCGTTCAAATGTCTTTTATGTAGCTTTTTGTAAGCTTTCTGATGCTACAAGTAAAGTTATTTTTCCTGATATGGGGGGTTCTCATTTATTTTCCTCAAACTGCTTGACTATTGCAAGCCAGGGTGTTCTCGCGATCCATTTCTTCGTATTGATAATAAATACAATAAAAAATCATGATTTCGGTTTTTGCATCATGTGATTATTTAGATAAGTGTCACATGCTCAATCAAAATTTCCTGTTATCAAGATTGATGGCAGTTGACACTGGGCGATCCCTTTTGTTTTGTCTTTGATGAACTTGTAGTAACATATCACAGTATCGAAGTACCTGATTGTACACAGTATCTTAAGAGTAAACTGCTTTGTGAATCGTACAGAGCGGCTTCAACTGAGCTGAACTGGAGAATCAGAAAAAATCTTGCACAGTTTTCCACGATTTTTCGTCGCCAAATTCCGGGAGTTCTCGGTAGGTATACAGGTTGACTGTTTGTAAATGAACATAATTATTATCTAATTTGATTGAGTTTCTCAGCTTTTCGTGCATGCATGGTTTATAGCGCACTTTATATTGCGTAGTTACGGTAACTAATATCATTGTTCGATTTGTTGTAAAATGGGACTTTAAATTGTTGCCTTCTCATCATTTCACAGTAATTTTACAGAGTTCATAGTTACGCGGAAGTACGTTAAAATAATCACTATGCCTTTGTGTGGCTTTTGCAATATTAATATAGATAAAGCATGAGCGACCATGTTATATCGAGTCGAAGACGAGAGGTTGTATGCATGGCTAGAAATTTCATACACTCAGCGGCATGGGATTGCAGGCTCATTTGCAGGAATTTTCAAGATGGCGGTTCGCTTTTATAATGAACTAAATAATTTAAATACTGCCGGTTTTTAGACAAAATCAACCAAGAAGGCCGGAAAATATTATGAAGTGCACGTGGAAAGAGTGATTGCTTCAGAAAAAGAAAAGTCAACTGTAATATATATTAATTTCGCTTGCATTTTCCAATATTCAAAATCGCGATATATGTATATATTTAAAACTATGTCAATCGCTTTGATATTTTAAGCAAATATTTAATAACATACAAGTTAGATTCTCAATGAAATAACAAGGGGATTGTTCAATATGTCCACCACTAACTAATTTGTAGTGATTTCCAACAACACATTTCGCAACAACACAGTATGAACAATCTAATTTGAATTTTTCCCGCGACTCTGAGCGAATATTTTTGTAGCTACAGTTTCTTAGGTCAGCAGTAAAGGCCATGGTAACATAGCAACAGCTTTCGAGAGCTTTCGAACAACAACAATGGCGGAAAGGTCATGAAACGAATACGAAAATGGCAACTATATTTTGAAATTTCGCCTATCATGGCCTCTAAACTAGCAGTCTTATGATCTCAAAAACAACGTATTTCAAGACATTATGGAACCCACTAAACGGGATTAAAATGCTTTAAAATCTAGCGTGAATAAAAGTATCGTTATTCGGGAGTATATTCTGATGTTCGCATGGTTGAAAAGTCTTGCAAGTATGGCCATAATTTCAGCTCCAGAATACAAAATATGGTCAATTAGTATACTTTATACAGTGAATAACAGGTATGTTGACGAGGAGCTCGGGAACCCATTCAGCCTGATCGTATTGTTCCGAAAATTTAACAAATAATATATTGTGTAATTTGGTAATGTTTCAGATGTTCGCATGTTGGAATTTGCAATCGTAAATTACTAACATTCTTAATTTTGTGTATTTTCCGCTTAAATCTTATACTAAAGACGCCATTTTGGATTAATTTCTAAGTACCCAATGCGCATGCTTTAACTCCACAGTGTATGAAATTTCTAGCCATGATACAACACGGACGCGAATGCGGTGTATACGGCTTGCAAAACGTCTTTATAAGAACATTCGTATTCTTCAACAATTTAAAACTAATAATGGATTAATGATGTTTGTGATGTTACTCTGAGTGTATACCCACACCGGCCAGCTTGAAAAATATGCCTGGCCACGGCACGGTAGGAATCGAAGCTTGCCCGGTGTCCCAGGAAATTTCCCCCCCCCCAAAAAAAAACTTTGGCCCCCGGGCCAAATTTCCTAGGAAATTTGCCCCCCATTCGGAAATTTGCCCCCCTCGAAAACATAGTTTACTTTATCGCTACAAGCTCGGAAATCGTGAAGCTTCTTCTAAAACCAAGATCCTAAAAGTGTTTGTCAGTATGTATAGTTAGTTTGCTTAATTTATTTGTGTCTTCATTGCGGCCAAGAGCTAAAAGTTTGAAGGAAAGCGTATAATAATAATAATGTGCTAGTGCAATCATGCCAGACACATCACACTTGCATGGGTATCTGTAGAGGACAACGTTAATGCATAATGGCTTAGCTTTAAGCTAAATGATTTTTAAGATAGGAATTTGTAACTAAGATATTACAAGTTATTTAGATCTATAAATTCAGTCACATCGTTTGCTAAAGTGCGGTTAAAGTTATACTATGAAATCATGCGTTGGCGAATATGTTAATATGCACGCGTCTAATAAATAACAGAGAGCAATTAGCAGTAAAACTAGACTTTTGAGTGGAAACGTTTGTTCGAAAAACAAAATCAAATGAGTGGTTACTTCGTAAAAAAACCTTTTCCTATGCATTTTACTTACATATACACAGTATATATAATCGCTCATATGGTTGGGATGCATTACAGAAGCATTCCGTAAAAACGAAAGTAGAAGACTGCATGCTTCATGGCTCACAAAAACATTCCGCACACACAAAAGCACAAAGGTTTGCAATTGAATGACGTTCCGTTTCCATAGCTTAATGATACAGCCATTATTTATTAACGCTGTCTTCTACAAAGCTGGTCAAAACCAAACGCGAAAAGTACGCTAAACTTTATTTAGCTCTTGGCCTAATTCTCGTCAGTATTGCAATTCAATGGAGAATTTTGACACAAAAAATTACGCAAACTGGCTATAAATGTTGAGAAAAATTTCTAGAAATTTGTTTTAGTAGAAGCCTTACGATTTCCGAGCCTAAAGATAAAACAAACTATAATTTTTAAGGGGGCCAAATTTCCGAAGAGGGGGCCATATTTCCTAGGAAATATGGCCCGGGGGGGGGGGAATTTTCGGGGGGGGGCAAATTTCCTGTGACACCGGTGTGCATATAGTAACACCACAAACATCACATTCACCTGAGGACATAACACGTACCAACACAGAAAAAAATCATGCATGATTACTAGATTGCATTGATATCGAAGGAACTAGACTCAGTTGGCAGAGCATTGGGCTAGCATTCCAAAGGTCGCAGGTTCGATTCCCACCGTGGCCAGGCATATTTTCCAAGCTTGCCCGGGGTGGATATACACTCAGAGTAACACCACAAACATCATATTCACCTGAGTGCATAACACCAACCTGACAGAAAAAAATTCAAAATAAATTAATGATATTTGGTGAGAAAATTGAAACTGCAGCATGATTTTGAATCTGCAATACAAACTCCTTCATGCTCATTCAAAATTCAAATTCATTAACCGTGGACTATACACTTAATAGCCACATGCATGGAAGGGGGGGGGGGGGTTAACTATTTCTATATCAGTGGGAGGAGGGGCCATTCAGCATTATAAAAAGCAAAAGGGCTTGAAAAAGTACTTATATAGAGTTTATTAATCCACTCTCCCAAATAGAGTATCTGGCATTGGCCGGAATAAAATGTTATAAAAGTGCGCACTTTCCCAATACAGAAGTAAATATAAATGTTGATATGTCTAACACAAAGAAGCTTCTATATTTACATGGAGGGGTATGAAATTGTTTCCTATTATTTGAGGAGGTGCCAAGTAATTTCTTGGATGGACGGGTGGGGCTTGAACTATTTTCCAAATTTTATGTAATTGTCTCCCCAACTCAATGTTGAACTTGTGTCATGACATAGCTTCCAATACTTATTTCGGCGTTGGTCAGATCATTGAACTACGGAGAGGGGTAACGAAGTTGGTTTACCAACTGCCAATGTACTCTTCGTTAGCTTTGCAATGATGAGAGGAATCAGTCTCAATTCTTTGTCTCAGATTGGAGACGCATATAAAACCCACCTGATTAAAATATATTGTCTTCTGCCTCGTCCCCAGGCGCTAATAAAAAAATTTTATGCGAGTCACTATATGAAAAGTTTTCATGAAGTAATGCATCGCGACGAACAAGCGCAGGGTTTATGGTATCCCGTCCCCCTTTGTGCGCCTTAAATGTGACACACTACTTCATGTAAACTTTTATATAGTGACTCGTATGTGAAATTGTTTTATAGCGCCTGGAGATTTTTTCGCGCTTTCTTTAAAAATGTTAATTTAATTATTTTTAACCATACAGTTTGAACTTTGTGACAATTTGTGGACACAATTATCCGACGCAGGATGAATTTTCGATTCTACCATGCCCAAGTAATGGCAGTATTTGTCACCTGCCTGCCTTTTCCACTCCTGTTGGCACACTCTTCTAAAGATAATTCAAAGTCACCTCATGATCAAGTTTACTCGAGCCTAGACATGACAGCCTTGAACGTAACAAACGTATCAACAATCTGCAAGCTTCAAATAAACGAGTCAACACTCAACAATGTCCTTCAACTGATGCATAGATCCACTTGCACTACACATGTCCAGGGGCGCACATTAGGGGGGGTGTGGGGGGTGTGACACCCCCCCATGTTTTGTGAAATATATCTAAAAAGTCGGTCCCAAAACCTGAATAGGGACGAAAAAGTCGGTCCGGCTAAAATTTGAAAGATATCATCATTTTGTGTCGAAAAAAGTAATAGGTGGACATTCTGGAAATGGAAGTTGCATAAACATAAGAAAAACGAATTAGACAAAGAAAAACGAATATACACAAATTAGAGTTCACTGACACAAACCAAGAGAGCAAATAATCAACTTCTGTGTTGCAACAGTCCAGCCAACGTAATGCGATCCGATTACCTCAAGCCCCCGCGGTGCAGTTAAAATGCGCATTGTTAGTTTTGTCGCAAAAGCTGAAACTTTGGAAGGCAGAAGTAAATCAGCGGCGCAGCCAAGATGGGGGCTCGGGGGGCTCTGCAATGGGCATAAGGACTGCCCTTGTGGAAAACTGAAATCCGGGCAGAAATTGGGGTGGGGGTACGACGTGTGAATAATGATACCCATCTCCTCTGTTTGCCAATAAAGTTGAAGTCTTGCCTACCTAAAATCCTAACTCCAGTAAAAAATGCTGGTTGCTTTAAAGCACATTTGAACTTGAATTTGCGCTCAAAGCATCATGCTATTTTGCTGTTGTATTTGCGTGTACAATACTATTTACATAAACATTTTTTCGATCTAACAACATTAGGCGACTTAGAAATGCCTTTTTGTGGTTCTAACTTTTTCTTCAAACCTCGTCCTAAAATACGTAAAATAGCGTTCAAATGAATCTAGAAATTCAAAATTTTCCTCGCGCCTACGGCGCTCGCATTCGAAATCCATAAAAATTTTGCCCCCGCCCCCTCCAAAGGTTTAGACCACTGCAAAAGTTCTGAAAAACTGAACATTTATTTAAACTCTATACATAAATATTTTTTCGATCTAACAACATTAGGCATTAGGCGACATAAAAATGCCTTTTTGTGGTTGTAACTTTTCTTCAAACCTCATCCTAAAATACGTGAAATAGCGTTCTAATGAATCTAGAAATTCAAAATTTTCCTCGCGCCTACGGCGCTCGCATTCGAAATCCATAAAAATTTTGCCCCCGCCCCCTCCAAAGGTTTAGACCACTGCAAAAGTTCTGAAAAACTGAACATTTATTTAAACTCTATACATAAATATTTTTTCGATCTAACAACATTAGGCATTAGGCGACTTAAAAATGCCTTTTTGTGGTTGTAACTTTTCTTCAAACCTCATCCTAAAATACGTGAAATAGCGTTCTAATGAATCTAGAAATTCAAAATTTTCCTCGCGCCTACGGCGCTCGCATTCGAAATCCATAAAAATTTTGCCCCCGCCTCCCATCCGAAAGTTTAGACCACTGCAAAAGTTCTGAAAAACTGAACGTTTATTTAAACTTTTGGAATACTATCCCCGTCTTACCGTCTATGCGCTTTAAATAGTTGGCTTTTCTTACCAAACACAAATACTACAAAAGTCGGTCCCAGCACATAGAACACCCCCCCCCCAAAAAAAATTTTTGCGAATGTGCGCCCCTGGTTCTGTTTTGATTGTTTCAGCGATTCAGGTGTTTTGGTTTGTTTCGTTTTGGTTATTCCGGTCATTTCGTTTCGTCCAGTTTCGGATTTTTAGTACATCCCCATTTCGGTAGTTTGTTGAGTTTGAAAATTGTCGTCACTTTTCAGGTTGGCGCGAAAAGGGAGAAGTTCGTATGTTTTGCAGATGCGGACCTTTCATGCATGAGCCAATCAGAAGACTATTTCATTTAGGTTACGGGCTTGGAGTAACGGGCCGGAAACAAATATAAAGTTCTTCCTTCCTACCTCCTTTGGAAGCCTCACTGAAAGCATTCGAAAATTCTTCTTCTTCGTCGGACAATGCTTCAACACGAGAATCTTTTGCCTCAGTTTCATGACCACTTGCTGGCCGACCCTTTTTGGCTCTTGTAAAAGAAGAATTGAAAACCATCAGTCCAAAACGATCCTTGTTTCGTTCAAGAAGCTCTAGACAGGCATTGTATAAATTCTTGGGCTGTTTCTCGCCATTAGGAAGAAGCGTGAAATCACCATCTTTCTCAAGCTCATGCTCATCATCATTGTCATTTTCTATCAATACCACAGGCGCCAGAACTCCAAGCACTTCATACACGATGTTTGAAATCACCTCCTTCTTTTCTTCCATCTTTTCCTCCCATTTGTTCACATTCTTGTGACCAACAGAGCAGCAAGATGTTAAAATTACTACGAGATTAGGACAAATTGTGTCAACCACTTCGAGCAACTTAATGCCTCTCAGGCATTTAGAAAGATTACTATTAGGGCCTTTGATCCGTTTATCGTTGGCGCTCACCACCAAAAATACAAGATTTGGATAAGTCCACTGCTCAGATAAACTTGGATGTGTTTGGAAAAATCTTTTTATGGATACAAAATTACAAGCATCTTGGTTTACACCTGCAGTATCATTAAAGCCAGGCGTGTCTATTACACCCATTTGTAAATCACATACCTCGAGATTTGGTTCGTCTATGGTAAGAATATATTCAGTTGTTCTTTTTGTTTCCGACTCTGTTGCGCTGGTCATCGCAACAGGGTCTCCTTTTCCCGTATCAAGCAAATGGTTTATTGTTGATAACTTTCCAACGCCAGAACCACCAACCAACAAAATCACAGCAGATTCAAATGGACGTTTAATTTTTGCACTTGAAAGGATGTAGTAATAAAGCTTTGCTCTGGGTGGTGGTTCGGAATGTCGATCAAGCTTTTGAAATGATTTTAATTCTTTTCGAAAATCTTCTGCTGATGCTGGCACAGGCTTTATCGAGGGTTCTGACACAGGACTCACTGGACTTGTAGTGTAGAAACTGCCGAAAACATTCTTCACCGATTCCATTGCCATTTATTAATAAATTTAGACCTATAATAAGAGGATATATAATTAAATGTCAATAATTCACAGTTTCGGAGTACTTTGTAACTAAAGCTTTACGTGCATGAAATTTCGAAAAGACGGTAAGGGCTCCTGTGAAAACTGTGACGGGTGCTGAAGCCTACACTTTACAGGCTGCTTTCCTGTTAAGCGTATTTCACACTTACATATACCCACGGAGTTTAAATTTAAATCTTTCTAAATTCTGTATAAGTACTAATATAATTATCTCAACAATTACACCTCAAATCATACACAAAACTATAAATGCTGTCCTTTTATTAATTTAATTAGTTTATAAGAAACTTTGAAATGGATTTAAACTTTTCCGTTCGTGTACGAACGGAACGAATATTTCGATGATACAATGTTGGCAATTTTGTTTTCTTTCATATTGCTTTTTAGTCTTACTCCGATCGTTTTTTTTGGGGGGGGCGGCTTAGCCTTTCTAGCCTGAATAAGCGAGTATTCAGTAGAAAGAGCAGAAAAGAAGCAAACTACCAGTTGTTAGTAACAAGTTATATCTTAGCATTTAGCAATTAGACCTAAACCTGTGTATAAGTATGTATGTATGTTTGTGAGTGTATATATATTGTTTGTAGCATATAAATGATTTGTAATTACCTGCTGAAAAGCCCTTTTGGGAGCAGGCAATACTGTAGTAATAATAATAATAATAATAATGGAAACTTTATTGAAATTATATACGTATATATACAATTATAAATCTCACTAATTTAGGTAATTTATAATTGACTACTTGAACCTACTTAATATTTATATATTATTAAAAAACTCATTAATAATTCAGGAGGAAAACACAAAGAAAAATCACAAGCGTGTCGTATCTTTATATGTGATAAAAAATCATGTTAATTTACATAAAGTTAGCTTTGATTTTCTCGGTTTAGACAAAGTTTATTTTAAAAATTACTTCGCCAATGAACTCATATATAAGATGAGTCGTTTTTTAAGCCATTTAAAGCACTTGTAGTCGTGTTTTATCAGATATAAAACGCTCGGCTGCGCCTCGCGTTTTATATCTGATAAAACACTCCTACGCGTGCTTTAAATAGTACATAATGAGTATCCTTAAATGTTCAGTAATTCCGGATTTAACCATTCCTTATCTCTGCAACAAAATATATAATATGTTGTCCTAATCGCGATAGACATAATTTTCCTGATAGCGAAATATTGCCGGGTGTCTTTTATCAAGACCTAGATCATTTAACATATCTAAAAACGATTGACATTCTTTTGAGAAAACGCCTAAAGAACTAATTGACAAATTTACAAATTTTACGGACTTAAATTGTTTCTTTTGCTGTGTAAAGATCTTCGTATCTTCTTTTTTTCCGATCAACATTTGTTTGTAGATTAGACTCATAACCAACAGAAAGTTCAAGGATATAGAGACAATCCGAGTTGATAGATAATAATAATAATAATAATAATTATAATAATAATAATGAAAACTCTATTAAATGGATATTTAGCTTATATATACAATTGCAAATCTCACTTATATCAGGTAATTTACAACTGGCTACTTAAATCACTGATTATATATGCAAAAATTATACTATTAAGATAACAAAATGACAGTACAACGTTTAAACACTTAACAGTTCCGGACTCATCCATTCCTTGTTTCGACAACAAAATATATAATACGTCAGCCTAGTCCCAGTCGTTCTGAAGCAAACGCGGATACGCGGATGTGGTATGAGACTGGGACCTAAGTGTGACGTCACAGCTCAAGGTGCTTCAGAACGCCTAGCAGATTTCAGTATTTTCAATATGGCGGATATATATAAGTGCATTCTTGAGGACTTGGAAAAAGTTTCGACAAAAAGTTGGGCAGAATTTAAAAATTTTTGCGCAGAAATTATGGAGACAATTGGTGTTTTTAAATGGAAAGTGCCAGACTATTCCAAATTCACTGTGGATTTTAATTCGCAACAATATTTGCCCTCTTCATCAGATTGTGTCGCGTTAGAAACATCGGCCGATAGTTCGTGCTTCCGCTCCTTTTCCATTCTTGTTTCTGGAAATGAAGATATGCACACCGAATTGAGGGTACGTTGTGTTGTTGAACTGGCTTTATTTATCGAATTTTATATGTCTGATGAAGACATATTTCGTAAAATGTCTGCACAAAAGAAACACTTAAAAGATACTGGCAGCCATTTTGAAGACATTGCGAATGATCGTTCTTTGTTGGAAGCTATTTATCAAAAGGAGATCATTTCAACTTGCAAACCTTCGTCCGACAGTGGTGTCTTGCAATTGTTAGCACTTGGTTCCATCATCAGGAGAAAAATTATGAGTGTTTATCCTGAAACAACACCAAACGTTAGTATAGACTTTTAAAAGCAATTTTTATTGGCAAATACTAAGTAGCATTTTAATTAAACACAAAACCTAA
>CACRXK020012309.1:0-11406 GCA_902702795.2 Paramuricea clavata
ATCGATTACATATTGACAGGACTACAGGTGGTCTAATTAATTAAACAAAGTTCAACAGAATCTTTTGGGAATCTTTAAGGCCCAGCGAAAAAATGGCTATGTCAAACGGTATACGAGTGGGCTCGATCACAATTGGATGTTCGCTGTTGGTACTCACATTCCTCTCCATGATTTGTGGTATTGTCGCTATGAGCAAAATGAGTAACCCAATTGCTGTTAGTATCGGTTTATGGGGAGTTTATGTAAGTATAACATTTCACAGTGTTTTCTCTTTAACGTTCGCGTTTTTAAGTAAGTAATTGATTAGCGCCGGTGAAAATCGCCCAAAACTCAAAAATTTCAGCCTATATAATTGGCGTGTACAAATGGCAAATTTTGGGCTTGTAGTACAAGGTAACAGTAAGTTAATTAATGGAAATAAACTTTTAATATTCTCTATTATTGACTACGTTTACTCGTTATCAGGAATAAAATGACGACCAAAAATTATTACAATAACAAATTATGATTACTTTCGTTCCAATTAAAACTTATTTCTGAAAGATCGGATCGATAGTTTGAGATCCTAAGACAACTAAATGATTTTTTTCTTGAGATTAGTGTTTGGTTTGGTGGAGTCGCACCTTTCTCGTACGTCATCGGTTCTTTGAAGTAAATTTGGTATAAAGCCAAGAACTATTGAATTTCTGACTTTAAACATTAATAGTGTAGCAAGTTACTGGTTCCTACGAGTCTTCAGATAATTAAGGTTTAGAGGCGAGATATCCCTTACCGGGAAGAAAATGTCTCCTTATACATACTCACAAGCTAGCGGGCTGGACCGGTCAGTTTAAACAACAAAATTAAACTGAAATCATAACACTTAATGTCAACACGCAATCACGCATATATCTCGCCACCAGTTGCGGTTGCATAAAGTTATTTTAATTATATATTTTGTGTTCAATGTATAGACCACAGTAAGACTTTATTTAATTAAATGTGTTTATTACATCAACAAACAACGTTTGGGAGATTTACTCCATCTTCAGGTAGGCCTAGATAAGATTACAATTTGAATTTAAACTAACACGCGCATGCATAAACCGTAAGGCAGGTTAAGCGTAAATATACAGAGTTATAACTAGTGTACCCACTTTTTTGTGCGCGTGCCGGCAAGTTACTAGATGGACGAATCCTATTGGAGGAAATTGGATGACGACTTGCTTTAACTGCTCGCAGAACTTGCCGAGCACGCGCAGTTGATAATTTTTTGTCCGGTCGCTTGAAAAAACTGTGTTCATGAAAACGTAAGCTTCCGCAGTGTCACAGAATAAGAAGGTACAGCAGAAGTGTAACTTGAGACGGTTCCTTTATTGTTTTACGTCCACGAAAATTTTAACTCGCTCACGCCATCCTGGCTAGTACAACCGGAAGTTTTTATCAGGTTTTGGTAGGTAAAAAGTGCCGGTTGTACTAGCCAGGATGGCGTGATTGATGACGAATCGCTTGTAAAAGCGCGGACAAATACTTGCTTGAGTTACACTTCTGCTGTACCTTCTTATCACAGAGTAGAGATATACAGAGACGTAACTACTGTACCCACTTTTTTGTGCGCATGCTCGGCAAGTTACTAGATGCATGCATCTGATTGGATGACGACCTGATGACGACTCACTTTAAACTTGCCGAGCATGCGCAGTTGATCATTTTTCGCCCGGTCGCCTGAAAAAAAGTGGCCGACATGATAAGGTGATCTTCCGCAGTGTTTACAACGGTCAGTTACGTCTCTGTTAATGTCTCTACAATGTGTTCTTATTCTGTGACAGTGTTTACGTCGGTCAGTTACAGTTCTGTGGTATAATTGTCATGTTTCAACGTCTACTTGCTCAAGCAGTTGGCATTGGCCATTTTAACGTGTTTATTTTGTTTAATTTTAGTTTGCAATTCCTGGAGTCTTTAGTGTCCTAGCTGGATACAAAAAGCAGTCAAGTTTGGTAAGGAATGCTTTCATTCCGTATGGCCTATCGGCTTATATTATTATCAACCTCGTATCCAGGGCCTTCCAGCGGTCAAAAGTCTCTGGCATATTACTGGGACTCAATCGGTCTTACTGTTATACTGACAGCGGGGATATTTTCTTCGTGAAAACGGCGTAACCGTCATTTTTCTTATAATATAAAAGCCTTTCGGCCATTTTTCTTCCAAAGATAAACAGGAGGAGTTTGTTTAGGATTTCGTTTAAAAAAATGAATGAAAACTTATAAAAGAAGCTCACAAAGGCATCCTCCGCAGGCATCGCCTTTAGATTATCGGGTAAAATTTGCTTGCAGGCAAAAAAAAGTTGTAGCGACTTTGGAAAGTAAGTGAACCACGAGATGCTTGAGGAGGAAGCTAGGTTAAAACTTCTTCATGTGGGACTAAATTTCTTCGAAAAGTTTCTTAGAATGTTGTGAGTTAATTGAGTACTAAACCATGTGGTTTGCAGGATAAAAATTCCAAGATGGCGGAATGCACGCTGCTTTTGATCCAAGATGGCGGAATGCACGCTGCTTTTGATCAAACTCGATTTATTTCGAAAACCAAGCAAGATGGTAGTAATTGTAGAGGAAGTAATTGTAGAGGAAGTTTATATATCATTTTAAATGTTCTTTCAATTTCATGTTCCATTATAAAGACAGCTGTAGTTGGACATTTCAGAGTTTAAATTATTAAATATAACTAGTCACGTCAAGGCCAGCTAGCTACTAGAAGCAATTTTTGATTGAGAGATGTCTGAATATGTTCTGAAAGACTGTATTCTCCCTTTTTCCTGCTCGAGGAAATTTTTCTTCCATTGCGAGTCAGCGATTTATTAGCTTAGGATGCGACAGAAAATGACAGGTATTTATAGACTTTAAGCATTTTAGTTGGTGGATTATTTCTAGGATTAGTTCCACCAGGGGGGGGGGGGAGCATTAAAACCTATCTGGCAGTAAGACCTATCGATGTAGCCATTCAGAGTCCACATCAGTTAAAGACCATGTCAAGTCCGCAATGACTAATGTAAACAAATCCTTTCTTTACATTTTGAACTGCTATATTTGTAAACTAAGACATACTAACTGAATATCTAACACTTTTCTGGTTCGCTATTGTAAATGAATATAAACTAGAGTACGTTTCAATTCAAAAAAGTTCGAAAGATCAAAATTTGGGCAATGTATATATCTGTGGGTCCCCCGGCCCTTTGTTATGAGCAGAACTGATGCGCAGAACGGACTTGACATGAGCCCAGATGAAACAATGAAACGAAGATTAAAATATAGGGCATTCTATAGAATATTCTATAGAAGTCAACTGAATGTCCACTACAGGCAATACTCAATAGAATATCGCATAGACTATGCCATAGAATAGGTTCCAATTTTTTTAGAATATTTCATAGAATATTCTATAGAATTCAACTGAATGTCCAATAGAATATCCCATAGACTATCCCATAGACTATCCCATAGAATAGGTTCCAAAATCCTTTAGAATATTTCATAGAATATTCCATAGTCATAGAATATTTCAATGTAATATTCTATAGAATATTTTCGTAAGGGGCTTGAAATGTTCCCTGCAGTGCCGTCGCGAGGAACTCGCTTCAGGGGGGTGTTTGGTTAAATCTACCTGAAACTATCCAATTTTACCTGAAAAATTTTTTCCGGAAATTATTCTCAACGATCTCCCCCTCCGTCGCCAAAAAATTTTCGGTCAGTGTACCATTTTAGGGGTGGGGTAAAAGATTTTTTCCGGACATATCCAAATTTTTCGCGACATAAAAAATTTTCCGGATATCACAAATTTTCTCCGTTTATCAAAGAAATTTTTCTAAAATTATGGAAATTTCGTGGATTTTCTAAAATTTTTGTAAATATACCTAATTTTTTTCTCCAAATTGACGGTTATTTTGGCAAATTAACTTCCTCTGGTCCTAGGAATTACCGGAATTTGCGTTGATTTAGCTGAATATCTTCTGCAAATCTACCTGAATTTACCTGAATTTGCTCATATGAGAAATCATCAGGGGCGGGGGGTTTACACCCTCCCACCCCCCTCCCGCTCGCTACGGCCCTGGTTCCCTGTAACACGTGTGACTGCCAAACTCTCATCCTCGTTCGACCGTAGCTTCAGACATATGCCATGGCTATTGGCTGTCCTATACAGAACCATACATTCCAGATTCACAAGATGATAAGCGCCATTTGGCTTAATAATTTAAATTCAAAAACTCATTAATAATTCGTGAGGAAAACACAAAGAAAAATCATAAGCTTGTCCTATCTTTATATATGTGAAAGGGATTCCCTTGATTTACATAAACTTTAACTTTGATTTTCTCGACTAACACAACGTATTTTTTGAAAAGTTACTTCGCCAATGAACTTACTAAATCGATCGTTTTTGAAGCAATTTATTCGCAGTGCGTGTTTTATCAAACATTCGCAGTGCGTGTTTTATCAGACCTAAAGATATCTTTATATCTGATAAAACACTGCTGCTCATATTTTAAATAGTGCATAACATTATAAAATTAGTCGTTAGTTTAGGTTAAACATTGCTGGGCTCATATACCGTATCTTTTTTTATATTAATATAGTTGGCTGTTGCACTTGGTACCCATGTCTTGGGAATTATTCTCGCGATTGTTGGAATGTCTGCTGGAGCCGCGTTTTGGGCTACACTGGATTCAAATTGTATCGATGGTGATAATTCTTATGACTTTGATCCAAGTTACGGCACCACAAGCGACGGCTACTGTTATTGTTTATACGGGGGCGAATCGTGGGGATGTAAGTTGTTGATTTTGTTTATTCTCTCGACAAGTCTGAAATTTTCCCCTATCGGTCTTGCAGTCACGTGGAATATTACAAGCGATGTTAAAATTCAATTGTGTCGCTCTCTAGATGCGGTTAGTTGCTCCGAGCTGAAAACTGTTCGCGAAGCTACTGGTGCAGTCACGATATTCTTTGCTCTTTTTGCTATCGTCACTTTCGTGGGATCAATTTATGGCTGCATTGGAACTTGCTGTGCACGACGGGTAAATTATGCTTGGTATAGATATCTATTTCAAGTAATATGTCAAATCCGACTATGAGGACTGGATTTCAAGTCCGCGAAATTTCATCAAAATACGAGGACTTGAAATCTAGTCCAGTCCGAATTGAAGGATTGGAATGACATCTCATACAAATAAATCACTACTTAAAGTGAGGTGAATTAATTTTAATTCACCCAGTCAAAGACTGAATTAATTTTGATCCAGTCCTAGGACTGGATCAATATACTTCACCATATCCAGTATTTTCATGTGAGCAAAATAAAGCAATATATGATTGGCTAATTTACTCATGAATTATTAATGAGTTTGATCCCAACCGATGGCCTTGCCTGGCTATTTTAATATTTTTCTACTACAGTCTAGTTAATTTGACCAGAACTTCCTGGTTAAACTAACCACTGAGATTATGTTAGGCTAGGTGGATAAATAACTATATATAGGGGCAACATAAGAAAAAGTAAGATCCCATGAGATAAAGTAAGCAGGAATTTAAACAAGAAATATTAAGTTAACCCAAATGGCGTTATTTCATGGTTAACCAGGCAATTTTGGTTATCGTTCCATGTTTCGCGCACCAATATAAGTTAGGGTTAGGGGTTAGGTATTGGGTACACAGCCAGAAATCTCACAGGCCTGTCGCAAGCTGTTGATTTTACCGGCTTGCGGCAAGTTGTCAACAAGTCGCGACAGGTCTGTTGGTTTCGTCAGGCGATAACAGGCTTGCGGGAACAGGTCTGTCGCAAGCTGTTGACAACAGAGCCGTTGCGACTTGTTGAAACAACCCGCTACAAACCTGTTACTAACAAGAGATAACAGGTCTGATAGAACAACTTGCAGCAAGTCTGTTGAAATCAACAGGTCTGCATGTTACAACTTGTTCCAACAGACCTGTCACGAGTTGTTTTTGTCAAGTCTGCAGCAAGCTGTCCGACAACAAGTTTCAACAAGCTTGTTGTTGGGAAACAAATCGAAAATGTGAGTAAAGAGAAAAATCGCACTAAATGGACACGTCCGGCTTCACTTTCTCATTCAATCATTGTCATTGGTAGCAATATTAAATCGCACAGGGGAGACTATAATCTATAGTATCTATTCTCTGATTAAATGCAAAAGCCGCTGTTTTATTTATTTTTAAAAAGTAATTCCGATTTCCAAAATCCAATTTCCAATTTGCTGACGTGTGCTATCGCTATATTTCTTTAATCTGATTGGATAAAGGCGTGTGCACACGTCATCATTCCTAGTTGCAATTGGACGAAATATTACAAACATATCAATCACGTAATCATGTTTAATTGTTTAGTTGTTTTTGAATTTTGAGCCAAACAAAATTTCAACAACTGCCTCAAACAAAATCAAACAAGTTCAAAGCTGTTTTGATTTTTGAAGAAACTGTGGCAATGAGAATACAAGATCTAGAGCTTAAGAAATGAAAAATACATGAGCAACCGAGTGTTCACTGCAACGTTCTTCACTGTTAATATGAATATGAAATTCGTTATATAATTTCTTTCCAATTTCAAGTGAAATCTGCGAGCGAGGAAGACGCCTTATTGAAGCTTTATGTTATGGTATGTACTGTTTTGAAGAAAAATATGCAAGTAGGTTGTCATATTTCGGTCGTACTTAAAGACAATTAATTTTAAAAATTGTTTACGATAAGAACCTTTCTTGAATTTGTCGTATTTTTTCAGCTGTTTTGCTCAAAAATTATCTCGCAAATTTGTTTATAAAACTTTATACTCATATATAAAAATTATTTCGCAAGTTTGTTTATAAAACTTTATATTCATATATAAAAATTATTTCGCAAGTTTGTTTATAAAACTTTATATTCATATATAACAATTATCTCGCAAGTTTGTTTATAAAACTTTATATTCATATATATAAAAATTATCTCGCAAGTTTGTTTATAAAACTTTATATTTCAAACTTCTATTTCACGAAACACTACAACCGAAATATGGCAACCTGTTTGGCCGTTTTTTGTTCAAAATAGTGGATACACAAGCTTCATAAGGCGCTTTCCTCGGTTTGCAACAGGTCTGTCGCAAGTTGTTGAAAACAGCATTGCTGCAGCTCTGTGTCAACAACTTGCGACAGGCCTGTTGAAAACAGCATTGCTGCAGCTCTGTCACAACAGCTTGTAACAGACCTGTTGAAAACAGCATTGCAGCAGCTCTGTCACAACAGCTTGTAACAGACCTGTTGAAAACAGCATTGCAGCAGCTCTGTCACAACAGCTTGTAACAGACCTGTTGACAGGCCGTTGCAGGTCTGTCAGAACAGACAGGTACAAGGCGAGCGAACGCATCCAGATATCGGCTTGTTGACAACAGGATTTAACAGATCTGTTGCAGATCTGTTCCGACTTGCGCGTTTCTGGCTGTGTATTAGGGGTTAGGTATTAGGGGTAAGGTATTAGGGGTTAGCTATTAGGGGTTAGGTATTAGGAGTTAGGTTAGGGTTAGGTTTAAGGTTAGGGTGTGTATATATGTGTATGGAGGTATCCAGTTAATTTAACTTTTCAGTACACGTACACAGTACACTATAATATCCATTACATAACGTTTACTATATTGGTGCGCAAAACATGGAACGATTACCGCAATTTTAACCAGAGTGGTTTCAAAGTGTAAATAGAAGAAATAAGATCCTTCACAAAAATAGCATATCTTTGTTCTTAATAGGAACCTGCAACTATTGTCGTCACAACAGGTCAACAACCAAATACAATAATGATTACCGCACAAGCACACTCGGCTTCCAACCAGCAGCCACCACCAAATACAGTGGTGATGACCACACAAGCATACCCGGCCTACAGCCAAGTCAGCCAAGAGCCACCACCTTATGATCCACTTGCTGGTCAAGGCCAAATGGTCGTCGATAGCAAAGCTTGTTGATTGCATTTTTCACATATAATTACCATAGCTATGTAGGTCGAATAATGTATTACTAAAGGCCTATATTTGCACGAACAATTATGTATTGAATATTGATAGAACTGAATCAGTTAACTATTATGTAGTTCAGTATAAGTTTCATTTGTGCACAATGAAATTAAGGGGGGAATGTTTTGTATGTTACGTAACACGTGCTCAAAACTAATGAATATACTTCTCCACTCGGTTATGACTAGTTTAATTTTTTAAATTTTTGATACGTTTCTCTAGCGGCAAACAAACTTAAAAAGCATGTTTAGTGCTCTATCTGTAAAATTATGCTAAAATTAAGACATTTAAGATGGTACGCCAAAGAGAAAATGATGCCCTGGGCTGATATGTCTTCAAATTGTGCCAGCAGTGATACTAATACAACATACATCATTCGCAACCATCACTGCATGTTATTGGCAGATTACGACGACAAATTACGGGAGTGTAAGTTTTTGATTTTATTTATTCTCTCGAGTTATTTTATTTCACCTTGCAAGTCCAAATTTTTCCCAACCTCATTGCCAGGGTTTGTTGAATTTCGCCCTATATTCACGTCTTGCAGTCACGCGGGACAAAAAGCTGGCACGACTACAATCTTGGACATAACTGGTTGAGACTATTTCCCCCCTATAGAAAATTCACATATTTTTTTGATAAACTCCATGTTGAATCATGTTGCCCTTCCTAAGTCCCCGTTCCCCCAACTCAATGTTGATCGAGCTTGTGTCATGGTATATTACCAAAAGTTGTTTCGGTGGTGTTCGCAACATTGAACTGGGGGGGGGGGAGACAAAATTTGTTTTGTCAATGTTCAACAACTTTGTATTATTGGCTTGAATGGTCTGAAGGGTTTTGTCCAAGATTGTAGCTTTGGAATAGGAGACTCCTTGGCAAGGATCGGAAAAATTGTCAAGGGAAACTTGCTCGTCTGTTACTGGACACAAAGCCGTATTTTTATTGACGTATAGATTATACGTAGGTAAACTGTACGTAACTGAATTGAAACGTGCATAAAAACAGTGGAAAATTTGAGCATAGTATTACATACAGTAACGCATGTATGTAACATGTCTCAAATGATGGATATATGTCACATTCAGCCCGTTATTCCATTTTGGCCGTATGGTAGCGAAACGGCGTAGGCAATGTTTTTGACCGAGAGCATTGGAGCAAAACTAATGACTTAATTAATTATAAACACAAAGGAAATTTCTATATCATTTTCTATTCACAAATGCGGTGTGCTTCGTAACCAGGCCAGCTAGGGACCACTTTTTTATTTCAGGGACCATTTTACTGAAATCTGCTAGGCTCTCGCGCTGAAGCGCTCGCCACAGCACACCCAGGCATAAAACTTATTTAAATATATCAAAGGAACGTACAGAGAGAGAAAGCCTGGGACTAGGCTGAGTCTCGGATACATTTAATCGACCTGAATGCCACATGCTATTACTTATAAATATTTCGTATATGTAAAAATTGAAAATGTTCTTCGACCTTCAGTTTCTAAGGCAAATTTTCCTCAGGATCGAAAAAATATCAAAATACCAAGATTCTGCTATTTCCGGATTAAATAACTATTTGCAAACCTGTAACAACTTGCCAACATGCTTGGGCAGACGGGAAGTAGCTAGTGGACACATCACAAAACATTGGGGGATGGTCAAACTTTTCAAGATGTACAGTATGCCATAATGCCAAAGAGATTTCGGTGTCCGTTTAAGGCTCTAAGTTTATATTTCAAAACATGGGTCCCGGGTTGTGCCATTTCACTGGCATTAGATACTTTTTCTAAGACATAATCAATTAATCATGTCGATAATTAGCGTTGTTGTTTAATGTACAGTTAAAAAAATTATCAGAATTATCAGTACGAAATGCGTAGGTTATTGTTGTGGCATCATACCACATACTAGCCTCCTGCGCAGACACGAGAAGCCAGTTGACTTCCCGGCAATTAATCAATCACAATCATCTACACGATAATTGGGAGATCGACCTTCAGTGACCTTCACACGCATGGGCTATTAAGTATTATCAACAAGTCTGTAGTATTTTTAAATTTGAAAGTTTTAATACTGGATTACTGCGCATCAGAAAAAGGCTTTTCATTCTATTATAAAGGAAAAGAAGGATCTTTTCGTAAATCTCACAACTGGCGCAGGAAATCACTTATTTATCACGCCGTTACCGAAGCTATTCGATGTAATATTCGGATATAAATATTTAAACAAATTGTAAACATTGTTACTAAACATTTAGTATTAAATCGTGGTTTCGCCATTGATAAATTCAATGCGAGATCAAGTAGAAAAAAAACCTACACGATCTAGGAGTCAGTGCTGTGTCATTATTATTTTTTTATTAGTTTTACAATAAGAAATTGAAAGCACAGACAACAGGACTAATAAAGTCCCAAATTAAGTCCTGCCATAAATAAGTGCCATTAGTCCTGCCATTAATATTACGAAAGTCACCGAACTGTGGAATCGCATAAAAAATTCGTATATCGACCACTCCCACAAACGTCTACGACGGCGCCTACATAGTTTTGCATGTTTACAATTCTAATTTTAAACAGCCAATTACCAAGAACCTGATTGGCTGTTCAAAATTAGAATTGTAAACATGCAAAACTATGTAGGCGCGGTCGTTAGACGTTTGTGGGAGTGGTCGATATACGAATTTTTGATGCAATTCCACAGTTCGTTGACTTTCGTAATATTAAGTTGAATGACTTGATTACTTGAATCGAGAGCGACGAAGAAGCGAAGGCATTGGAAGAAGAAAACTATTTTGTATAATTATATGGCTAGCAGAATTGGTTACTATTTGTGCTTTGCGGTAACGGCGTGATAAATAAGTGATTTCCTGCGCCAGTTGTGAGATTTACGAAAACATCCTTCTTTTCGTTTATAATAGAATGAAAAGCCTTTTTCTGATGCGCAATATTACTGTAAAACTTTCAAATTTAAAAATACTACAGACTTGTTGATATAAATAGCCCATGCATGTGAAGGTCATTGAAGGTCGATCTTCCAATTATCGTGTAGTGATTGGTTAATTGCCGGGAAGCCAAGTGTGTAGCGAATGTGAGCAGACGTTAGCCCAGCTAGCACATAACGTTATTACAACGTTGGTAAAAGGTTGTTGCAAAGTTAGATCTAACTTAACTTTCACACGACGTTCACACAACATTACTTTTCTATCCGGAATAAGAGCACGTGGTGTAAACGTTGGTTTAACGTTGAAATTTAACGTTCCAGGATGTCATGCGACACCTTCTTAGCAATGTTAGATTTCAACGTTGTAGCAACGTTAAGGTGTAACGTTTGGACGTGACATCAAAACAACGTCGTAGACAACGTCGTTCTGACGTTAAGATTTGATATTTTC
>CACRXK020012310.1:0-15283 GCA_902702795.2 Paramuricea clavata
CTCCAAGTAAAATTATTTCCTTGTTTTCAGAGTCCATTCGAGTAATTAAATCCTCGAATGCATTGAATATTTCAAGTGTTGTATTGGGTGGTTTATACCAGCTATTAATTAAGAATGGTTTGGATTTTGGTTTTGAAATTTCAAGTGTAATTGTTTCGAGATTATCGTCAGTTAAATCGTCTCTTATTGTGAAGTTTATTGAGGTTCTTATGTATATTGAGACTCCACCACCATGCCTGGTGGTGGAGTCTCCTAAGTTTATGTTTATCAACATATGTAGTCTGGCAAAAACAAAAAATCGAGTACGAGCTGTAGTTGCACTGGAGGCAGACTTGGTCAATAACGATATAGATGTATGTGTGGTGAGCGAGAGTCACCTGAAACCTGAAATGCCAGATGCTGTGGTGACCATTCACAATTATTCAATATTTAGAAGAGATAGAAGTTGGGAAGGACGCGATATGAGAGCAAAAGGAGGGGTAGCAATATATGTTCGGAACAACTTAAAAGTTATTGATATTTATCGATCCAGTTTGTACGAACTTATTGGTATCACACTTCTGTTACCTACAGGAAACCGCATGTCGATATATGGCCTTTATCACCCACCTAGGCACAATTATCTGGAGAGCGACTTATTGGATTATTTGATAAATATTTCTGACGACGTTCTGGACAAATATCCAGACACTGTAATTGTTTGTGGAGGGGATTTGAACAGTTTGGACATAAAACACCTTGAGGAACTATCAGGATGGGATGCAATGGTCGACTTTTCAACAAGGGGTAACGCATGTTTGGATAACTGCCTTACAAATAGAATAGATTTGTTCTCAAAATGTTATCCTTTCCACATGTTAACTAAAACAGACCACATGGGGGTTATTTTACCAGCAGGGACAAAACTAAAACCTATGCGCCGAAAGGTTGAATTTCGGGATTGTAGAAAGCATCGAAAGGAAGATTTCCACAAAGCTTTAGCAGAAGAAGATTGGGAGGATGTATCGCAGTCCACGAATGTAAATGACTCTGTGAATTGTCTTGAACGTAAGATCAAGGATCATATGAATAAATGTATGCCCACAAAAACAGTCTCAATTTCGTCACGTGACCCTTACTGGATGAGTCCTTTAATTAAATCTTTGCTAAAATCTAAATCCAGAATTGCTCGGTCGCAAAAGGATAGACTCAGTTTAATTAACAAAAGGATTTCTGATGTCATTTGTCAAAACAGAAGAAATTTTAGGGCCTTGGTGGGAAGTAGAACTTGGTGGAGAAAGACGAATGATATTTCTCAGCGAAATGCATCGTCATCAAGAGTTACTTTAGATAATGCATCACTTACAAGATTAAATCGCTACTTTGGCGAACTCTGCCACGATGATAGTTATGTCGAACCGACGCTCTTAATTATTGGTGATGAAGTAGATATTCCTAGCTTTACGGAACAGCAGGTATGGAATGCCTTGAAAAGAATAAAGAGGACAGCAACAGGTCCCGATTATATTCCCTATTGGGTTTGGAATGATCATGCGGAAATTCTAACCGAAGTTATAACTAACGTCTGGAATTTGTCCCTTTCATCACATACTGTACTTGGCCAGATTCATGGAAAAGAGCGAATATTAACCCTCTTGCAAAGGTTGATTTACCAAAGGAAGATGGTGACTTTCGTGGAATAAATATTACACCTGTAATTGCGAGGACCTTCGAAAAGCTCGTTTATAATAGTCAGGTCAAGTCGACAGTTGAGGAAATTTTATCCCCAACGCAATTTGCGTACAGGCAGGGGGGAGTTGTACAAACGCTCTGTTAACTATTCAGAACAAAGTACTCAGCTTCTTAGATAGAGCGAACTGCAAAGCAGTTAGACTGTTTTCTATGGATTTTAGCAAGGCTTTCGACTCAGTGAAACATTCACTCCTCTCGGAAAAGTTAAAAACTGTGCCACTCAACCCTTATATCATAAATTGGTATTTAAATTTTCTAAAGAATAGAAAGCAAAGAGTCGTTTGTAACGATTTTTGTGGAGAATGGATGGATGTTAATAAGGGTACAACACAGGGGAGCGTAAGTGGCCCCTACCTTTTTAATATTTTCCTAAATGATCTAGAGGTGGACATAGACGGCGAGAACGCTCTTTTTAAATATGCGGACGATTCAAATATAATAGTGCCAGTTTGGAGTGAGGGTCCTGATACATCAACAGATACAGTTGGACAATTCCTGAGCTGGTCTGATGATAATTTTATGACTTGTAACCCTGGTAAATGTAAAGAGCTTATCATCCGGAAGAAGGGATATAATGATCAACTTGACAATGTTTATAATATACCCCAATGCAAAGAACTTCCCATTTTAGGTACTACTTTTCAAGACAATCTCAAGTTCACCAGTCATGTGCGAGGTAAATTGGTCAAAGCAAACAAATGCTTGTACGTTATACGAACACTCAGGGCAGAAGGCTATAGCCAATGTGAGATAGATTATCTATTTAAGACCCTAGTAATATCTACTATAACGTTTGGCCTGTCCGTCTACGGTTCTTCTCCAGCCGAACTCAATACTCTACAACGGTTTTTTGACAGATGTTTTAAGCGAAAGTATATATCAGAACCTGTAAATATTAGATATCTTTTAGAAATACAAGACAGAAATATTTTTAAGGCTTCTGTAAATCAGAAGAGTGCCATAGTCGACTTGATACCAAGAAAAAAATCCACAAGCTACTCTTTGAGGACAGAGTTTAGTCAGTATCCAAGAGTGAACACGGAACGTTTTAAATTGTCGTTTGCAAATAGATTAATTTTTAACTATAACCTATTCATATGATGTAAACTTTACTAATGTATTCTTAATATGTACTTGTAACATAAGATATGTATTTTTATCTTTTGATCTATTAAAAAGACTTTTTTTTTTTTTTTGATGCCTATTCCTGTCCTCACCATACCTCATAACCTCAAAGAAGATGGGTCATTTCAACATAAACATTGAAATATGGGTATACTGACAGCTCTGTCACACGTGTAGTTTGACATTAGCAGCCCTTCTGAAACATTTTAATGAAAGTATAATTCACAAAATTCACATTTTCACTTACTTCTTAACATCTGTTTTAATCCAACTACCTCTGTAGGCACGAGCGAAACTTAGTGTTGATGTAAATATCCATTTAGCTCATGTTTCCCTGGTGAAAATATAGTCTATTCCAACGCTGATTTCAACGTACTTTAGCTTTTCAGAAACCGTTGGCCTTCCTCAGTGAGATTAACAACTGTTTCACAAACATATTTGATAGTAAACAGCTAAATTATTCTCCGAAAGTCTATATTTTTGCTCTTCGACGCGAAAATGGCAACTCAAGAAGAAATGAGCCGCTATTTTTGGTCAGCGTCGACAAATTGCCCACCTGTTCCAGAGCCCCTCGTCGGGCTCGGTCGAACGCGCGTAAGAAGGGCTCTGGGTACGAGAATGTGTATTGTCGAGATCCATTTTCGTACCCAGAGCCCTTCTTACGCGCGTTCGACCCATTCTCGTACCCAGAGCCCTTCTTACGCGCGTTCGACCGAGCCCGACGAGGGGCTCTGGCCAAATCCATAACTGGATACCATAAAAACATGGTATCCGGTTAAACACTGCGCATGCTCAACGTCAAACGCGGATAAACACTTCGGCTTTCTTGTTTGTTTCATTTTGAAGTTTTTCTCCAGGAAAACCCCACAAAAGCGGTAGGTTTCGCTAATTTTATTTATTTAAATCAATTCGTAGGTAAGACGTGATGTTCCCAGTGCATGTTGATAAAAATTTAGTATATATTTCCCTCTTAAACGTTCCCAAAGCAGTAATGGCTACGGATACGAAGACGAGAGATTGTCTCACTATTTTATATTCGATTTTAAGTCGCTGTTGTACAGATTTTTAGACTTTTTTTGTGTTTTATTAAAAGTCAACAGTCATACATAAGACATACTATACTGCAAATTATTTGAAAATTGTAAAAAATCGGTTTCTAGGAAGAAAATAGTCATCACAATTAACTTCATATTCTGGCTGGCTTTAATATTTCGAAATTTTCTCTTCAGATGGCACGTCAGCTTTGAACATGTAACACAGATTTGTTTGATTAACATCACTGATTTGGAAATACGACGACCATCTGCCATAAAATATGCTGACTTTTTGCTATGAGAACATCACGTCTCAACCTATTAATTTCAATCAACTAATTGATTTAAATAAATAAAATTAGCGACATCTACCGCTTTTGTGGGCGATTATCAACAACAATCTTCCTAACTGCTTCGTACTAATGTTCTTTCAACTTTAATAATGTCTTTTCTCCCAATTTTCAAAGGGAAACCAACGCTTCGTGGAGCGCTTGTGTATTTTTATTCATATTTACTATAATAAACCATATATTTCGTTGTGGCCAATCAGAAGCCAGTTTGATATGGATTTGGCCAGAGCCCCTCGTCGGGCTCGGTCGAACGCGCGTAAGAAGGGCTCTGGGTACGAGAATGCGTTCGACCGAGCACGACGAGGGGCTCTGGCCAAATCCATATCAAACTGGCTTCTGATTGGCCACAACTAAATATATGGTTTATTGTATAAAATATGAATAAAAATCAAGCGCTTCATGAAGCGTTGGTTTCGTTTTGGAGAAAATTGGGAGAAAAGACATTATTAAAGTTGAAAGAACAGCACTACGAAGCAGTTAGGAAGATTGTGGTTGATAATCGCCCACAAAAGCGGTAGAGGTCGCTAATTTTATTTATTTAAATCAATTAGTTGATTGAAATTAATAGGTTGAGAAGTGATGTTCTCATAGCAAAAAGTCAGCATATGTATGGCAGATGCTCGTCGTATATCCAAATCAGTGATGTTAATCAAACAAATCTGTTACATGTTCAAAGCTGAAGTGCCATTTGAAGAGAAAATATTATAGCCAGCCAGAATATGAAGTTAATTGTGATGATTATTTTCTTCCTAGAAACCGATTTTTTACAATTTTCAAATGATTTGCAGTATAGTATGTCTTATGTATGACTGTTAACTTTTAATAAAACACAAAAAAGTCTAAAAATCTGTACAACAGCGACTTAAAATCGAATGTAAAATAGTGAGACAATCTCTCGTCTTCGTATCCGTAGCCATTACTGCTTTGGCAACGTTTAAGAGGGAAATATATACTAAACTTTTATCACCATGCATTGAGAACATCACGTCTTACCTACTAATTGATTTAAATAAATAAAATTAGCGAAATCTACCGCTTTTGTGGGGTTTTCCTGGAGAAAAACTTTCAAAACGAAACAAACAAGAAACCGAAGTGTTTATCCGCGTTTGACGTTGAGCATGCGCAGTGTTTAACCGGATACTATGTTTTTATGGTATCCGGTTATGGATTTGGCCAGAGCCCCTCGTCGTGCTCGGTCGCACGCGCGTAAGAAGGGCTCTGGGTACAAGAATGTTTTGTGTCTGTCTCACTGGTCTGTCTGTCAATCTTGAAACCAGAGCCCGCAATCCTCTGTGGAGGCTTGCTGAGGCTCTGGGAAACACCGGCGAAAGTCGGGCTCTGATTGGTTGTTTTTCCACATCCTCGTCCCCAGGCCCAAGCGGCCCTCAAAGTTTTTCAAGTGCTAATTATTATTCAAACTTTGAGCCGTATTTAGTTATTCGGATTTCAAACATTGTTTAAAATTAATATAAAGTTTATTTCTCTTTGTGTATTATGTTTAAACATATCAATGAAACACACAGCATAATTTTAATAAACTTATTAATCTTCCTTAGCTTCTCATATGAAATCAATAGATAGACTATTCAAATATGGATATGCCAATAACAAAATGTAGAATAACAGTGCAGCATTACCATATAAGGTCATGATAAGCCGTTGCCTATAATATTTAAAATAACACAACAATCCATGATTTGCCGTAATTAAACAAGTTAAAATAAATCACTACCAGTATCTTACAACAATTCAAAACCATGGCAAGTGTTCTTTGAAGAACTAAGGTCGTAAGTAGCAGAGGAGGTTGGACAGCAGGCCTCAAAGCGTCATGGGTTTTGAGCGCCTAATTCCACGCGTGGCTTTCATTGACTGTTGACTGTCGAGGAGTGAACATCTCTTTGACTATAAAACCAATATGGAAGCTTTCGAACGACAAGAGTGTCAGGCTGCGATACTGATTAATGTCCAATACCTCTGCAAGATGTCCAATGGACATATTGAAATGTCCAGTGGATATTTGATTTGTCCATTGGATCCAATGGACAGGCATAAGTCCACTGGACATTTGGTTGTGCATTAAGTAAGTTATAATAAATAGAGTTAGAATAACGTCACATGCAGGTAGCAGGCCAATGAGATGGCAAAGGGAGTATGTCCAATGGTCCATTGGATCCAATGGATCCATTGGACAGGCATATGTCCAATGGACATTTCACTTGTCCATTGGATCCAATGGACATAGATATGTCCAGTGGACATTTGATTTGTCCATTGGATCCAATGTACTGGAATATGTCCACTGGACATTTGGTTGTGCAGTAAATAAGTTATTTCGAATGATGTAATATGTGGGCATCGACCCCATGCAGGTAAGCAGGCCTGTCAGATGACAAAGGGAGTATGTCCAATGGTCCATTGGATCCAATCGATCCATTGGACATGCATATGTCCAATGGACATTTCACTTGTCCATTGGATCCAATGGACATAGATATGTCCAGTGGACATTTGATTTTGTCCATTGGATCCAATGGACAGGCATATGTCCAGTGGACATTTGGTAGTGCGGTAAATAAGTTAACAGGAATGACGTCATAGGTTGACATCGACCCCATGCAGGAAGCAGGCCTGTGAGATGGCAAACGGAGTATGTGCAATGGTCCATTGGATCCAATGGATCCATTGGACAGGCGTATGTCCAATGGACATTTCAGTTGTCCATTGGATCCAATGGACATAGATATGTCCAGTGGACATTAGAGTTGTCCATTGGATCCAATGGGATACACATATGTCCAATGGACATTTGAATTGTGCGTTGAATGTATAAGTGTGTAACGAGTGTAACTAATTAAACCGCATAATTAAGACGCATGCTGTTCAGAGTTCATTTCAGTGCTGAATGTTAAAATTATTATACAGTAGGTGAATTAATTTTGTAACTTATAAGATATGAAACTTTGTTTCACATTTATTTGTATGCTTACTGTTTAATTAATTTAACTATAGATCATTATGTTTCATAATTACAAATTATAGCTGAATTAAAATTGCCATTTATTGGCATTGGCCGCATTGCGATTGCCATCCGGTTGTTTCAAAGCATGCATGTCATTTGATATGGGATTTACCACATCCATTGTCACCTTCTGTTCCGCAAGCGGATGTGTTTGTTTTGGTGACGCGTAAAGGCCGATAAAGCCACTTTTGTGGAAATAGTCACAACCTTGAGCTTCAAAAGATCATATTTGATTAATAGTTTGTGAGACCACCTAATTTCAAAATCTCGTACGCTTTTGAACGCCACGGCGGGCCCCTCGGAAGGCGAGCAGGCTATGCGAAGGCCGAAGCTTAAAAATCAATATTCGCGACAGGGGTTTTATGAAAAAAATTTATTGTCTTCAACAATTACTTCGTGCACTGACAACCGTGGCCATACTAACATTGCTAACATGACATCGTAATGCCATCGACTTATAATTATTTTCATATAAAATGGCGATTACGATAATCAGGGCCTATCAGAGAAATTCGGAGGCCTGGGGCAAATTTTTGTTTCGGGAGCCCTATCTTTCCCCAAAAGGTTGGCGAGCGGGGGAGGAGGTGAAAACTTTTTCCGGACATTAAAAAAGGGTCAGAAAATTTTCTGGAGTCGAACACGAGTTTGAACTAAGGTTCAAAAAACTTTTTCCCCACAAATTCCTATTACAACATGGGTAGACCCTTTTTTTCGATCAATACATGTGTTATACCATTATTTATAGCAAAAAAGTTCGAAATTATTTTTTAATTTTGAAAATTTTGGGGTCCCCTTAAACTGGGGGGCCGGCGCAAATTGCCTCCAGTGCCCCCCCCCCCCCTCTGGTAGGCCCTTACCTTTTGGAGAGTGGAAACACTGGTAATGGTCTCGGAGATCTCTGTGATATTATATTTATAGTCATAGATGGCCAGTCTTGCTGAGGCAGAATCTTTTGAAAATACAACGTATTTCTCGCGAATATTGAGGGTAACAAATGTTCTAGGTATTTCTTTTACAGCCGTACGTACAGTCATGGAAATAATATCCGTAGACTTTTTTAAAACGCATCTGTCTTACTATTTTGTAAAGCCATTTTATTCTTAGTTAATACAAACGCCCATGATCGCTAGAAATAGTAACTCCCCCCCCTCGCCCTACCACAATGTTGGTTCAAACCATGGTTATTGGACTACAAACCAACATTGTAAACGGGGAGGGGGGGGGGGGAAATTTTTGAAAAATCTACGAATTAATTTCCATGATTGTAGTGTGGTTGATTGTGCATGTGTGTATATATATATTTGTTATGAGTTATATATTCGGAGAAGATGCGGCGTGTTATTTTGTTTTTACATGCACAAACTTTTTCAAATTTGGACAATGTTATAAGGCTGCTGAATCGGCAATCGGCTTCCTGCGATTATTATAGCGGTACCATATAGTGAGTTACGTGTTGAATGACAACCAGCTAACAAAGTTAATCCTTACGCCTGTATTCTAAAAGGTCACTCACATTAATTGAGTCATGAAGATTCAATCTGAGCATCTTTTGAGTGTCAATGCTGTTTTTGAATAGCTTGAGAGTGAGTAGTTACATAGTAATGTACGACACCAGTCCTCTATAGCTATTGAAAAACAGCATTGACACTCAAAAGAAGCTGAGATTGAACCTCCACTCATTGAGTGTGAGCTTTTAGAATACGCGGGCGGACCTTCATTTTTCTCTCATGTGCGTGTATATATTTTTTCTTATGAGATAAAATGTATGTGAGTACTACTGAAGATCGTGAACATAGTTAAAACGTGTTGTTACCGTGATGCTTAAAGTGTGTGCCTATATAGTAAAGCCGAGTTTCCACTTACAGTGTTAACGTTTCCGCCCGCCGTCGACGAAAATTTGGCGAACGATTTTGTCTTTCGTGAGTGTGTTTGGTTCTTGTTTAGTTACAGTACGTCGATGAAATTTCTAGCATAAGTTAATGATTTTCAGTGACTGTTGGGGCACGTTAACTCCTGAATAGGAAAAAAATTATGTAAAGAACATTTTTACGCCGCAAACGCGAAGTGGAAAATCGACTTTATGCATGCAGAAAGAAGCGAATACGATTGATCTTTTTTTGCACGAAATGTAGAAAGAAACAAATATGACATAAGCGTAAATGTGTAACGCTTAATTTCCATAAGTTTTAAAGTTTTAAGGTGGCTCGCTACAGTTTATAGAAATGTTGAAAATGCGTAAACTAGATCACCTTTTTGAAGAGATGATGCTGTTTACAAAACGAAATTTGCATAGTTACATATACAGCGACAATCAAACAGTCGAAAAGTGACGTCACCACTGTTGCTATGGCAACAATGACGATTCAAGATGGCCGATATTTTGGCTTTGAACTTTTTACTTTAAAAAAAGGTCGGTTACACCCATTTTTTATTTCAGAAAACATTTTCTTATAGTACAATACACTATCTGACCAACTTAAAAAAATTCTGTAATGGCAAATTTTTTAAAAATTTATAAACATGGTTTTTTGAAATAATTTTTTTTTTGCATTACAGAATTTTTTAAAAATTGGTCAGATAGTGCATTGCACTATAAGAAAACGTTTTCTGAAATAACAAATGGGGGTAACCGACCTCTTTTAAAGTAAAATGCATTCAAAGCCAAAATATCGGCCATCTTGAATCGTCATTGTTGCCATAGCAACAGTGGTGACGTCACATTTCTGACCAATTTTCGACTGTTTGATTATCGCTGTATATATAATATACAAATTTCGATTTGTAAAGAGCATCATCTCTTCAAAAAGGTGATCTAGTTTACGCATTTTCAACCTTTCTATAAACTGTAGCGAGTGGACAATGTGATTTTGAAAGGGGCTGATTACGTGGACAGTTTTGAGCCCGGGCTGTGTTTCATCCAGGTTTCCCGGTGTCACAGCGGATTTGGACTCCCCGCGGATAGGGACCCCCAGGTATATTTTCATTTTCCGTTTTTATTTGTTAGAGTTATAAACCGAGTAGGAGGTTTATAACTGATATATTGCCCCCGAGGACGCCGTAGCGTCCGAGGGCAATATATATCAGTTATAAACCGACTTTCGAGGTTTATAACTAACTTATATCACATTTGTGGAGGTTTTCTAACATATTTTGTCATTTTCAAAAATTTTTAATGAAAAATTCTCGCGTTTTGTCTACAAATTTAATCTAATCATTTATTCAAGGTCTATAAGCTAGTTATAAACCTCGGACGAACAAAGAAAACCGACACAAATGTGATATAAGAGCAGTTAATTTAAAGGCTAGTTTCCACTCAGGAAAATTATCCGTGGTTGGAACGGACAAGAAAATTTTTCTTTGTCTTGTGAGCTGTGGGTTGGAACTAATGACTTTAACACAAAGAAAGATAACATCTTGTCCGTTCCAATCCAAGGATACTTTTCCTGAGTGGAAACTATCCTTAAAAGTCAGAGCAGATAGCAATTCCAATGAGTGAACTGTGAAGGCTTTATGCGCTTCTCAGTTCATCGCACATTCCAAGATCATAGAAATAAACCCAGGCATGTACCAAAAAATTATAGATCATAAACTTTGACGGAATTCTCCAATCTAAAAATCTAAGATTTGAAAAGAAAACGCTTTCAGTACAATATTCAAAATACGTTGCAATAACAAAATACGCGAGGGGTCCAAATTCGCGAGGGGAGTCCAAATCCGCTAGCGAATAAAGACGCCCCATAGGTTCATATTCGCTAGAGGATATGGACTCCCCGGTCCGTATTCGCTAGCGGATTTGGATAAAGTCCTAAGGATAAATCCTATTAAAACAGAGCAAGCGATTACATGACCAAAATTCCAGTTCCGGGCTGAAATTTCAGCCCGGTTTGAGCTGAAATTTCAGCCCGGGCTCAGTTTCAGCCAGGCATCATGTATTCGCAAATAATTTCAGCCCGGGCTAAAAAAACAACCGTTGAAATGGCTTTATTTTGCGTGTTTGTTACATCTTTAAATACTTTACATATAAGCACAGTCTCACCACACAAGTCAAATAGTCGACAGTAATCAGCGTCTGAATGCTTCAAAGAAGCGTAATAGGCTTATTGTTCTATTTCGTGACACTCAGATTATTTCAGCCCCTGCTGAGATTTTAGCCCGGGTTGACTATAAATATAGGATTAGTTCTGACCTCTGACTAAACTCAGCCCGGGCTCAAACTGCTCATGTAATCGTGATGCAATTTCAGCTCGTTTAACCGGGCTGAAACTCAGTCCGGGCTGACTAAATCTCTCCATGTAATCAGCCCCTTAAGGCCATGTTACACGGTGCAATTTTTCTTGCAACTTGCAATGCAATTCTACTCTTGAGAGATGTAAAATTGCCAAATACGAGTCTTCATTACACTCCGTTGATGTTTTCTCAACATATCGAAAATTCGTCACTGATTTCACTGATTAACATCTCTCAAGAGTAGAATTGCATTGCAAGTTGCAAGAAAAATTGCACCGTGTAACATGGCCTTTAGGGACTGGTCATAAAGTAACTGCTAGGGTGGGCTGGAGGCAAATCACAAATTTTGCCAATAAGTTTGGTGACCCATCTTAGGATGTAGATAAAAATTTCAAAGCCCATCTAATCTTCATTTTCATAAAACCATAAAAACATTTTCAAAAAAATTTTTATAACCCACCCAATCTAAATTTGGAAAATACACTTTAAATTTATAACTTAAAAAAACTTGCAGGTATATGAACATTGTAAATATACACCGGCACTGTATTGACTGCATAATTGAATTCCACCAAGCTTGACCAACACATTCATTTCCAATTACGATACGACTGAGCTGCTCTCCAGTTGGTTGTATTTGCTGTGATTCGACTACTTCTTGTTGTTGTATAAACAAAGTACTGGCTTCAATAGCATAATTTGCATTTGATAATTTTGATAGTTTTGTTTACTTTTATTATTAATATCTTTATTTTTTGAAGTAGAAATATATGGGTTTTTGTTTGGTGACCCACCGTAGACATACAAAAAAAATTGGCGGCCCACCGAAACTGCCCAAAGATTTTCCATGGCCCATCCCAAATTGCTTCAGCCCACCCTAGCAGTTACTTTATGACCGGTCCCTTAACTCTATAGAATTTGGCATATGTGAATGCTATGGAAATTTCATATGATATATTATTAGAAGGAAGCAAATAGTTGACCTCCCGTCTAAAGACGAAAGCGGATTTAATTATGGCCTCATTGTACAATTACTTTATGGTTTCCGTGTTTGGATGGATACGGAAAGCATAAGCCAACTGTTTTATAAAATAACAACTTTACGCAACAACTTTAACTTTAAATTTCCGTGTTTGGATGGCCTGATCCAAACACGGGTTACTACGGGTTTCGCCCAATCAGAGCACGCGTTATACACATGTTATTTTATAAAATAACATCATTATCGATGCGTAAGCATAAGCAAAAATTTCTGATTCCTACGAGGCTACGGGTTTCCGCTTTTGAATTTGCATGCTTATGCAAAATACTCGGTTGTTTAATATCGGTTGTGTCTGAATGGGACTAAAGCCTGATTAAATTGAATGTCGATACATGCATGTCTTTTGTGCATCGTGTTAAAGCGGCCGGTATTTCAAACTTATAGCTCGATCGACCGTAGTGAATAGTTATACTTATTTTCGCAAATATTTCTCGTGGCAAGATTCGAAAAGATACCGACGTTCTCTTAATTACAACTGTAGTGTGACTGAATGACTTCAGTACACAGTATTAGTTGATGTTTTGCAGGTAGACTCGATCAGTAATCACCAATCACCAATTATAGGTAAAGGCTACTTTCAACTCAGGAAAATTATCCGTGGATTGGAACGCACAAGAAAATTTTTCTTTGTGTTGTGAGCTCTGGGTTGGAACTCATGTCTAATGACTTCAACACAAAGAGAAATTTTCTTGCCCGTTCCAATCCATGGATAATTTTCCGGAGTGGAAAGTAGCCTTAAATCAACTCGATAAGTAATGAGGTGACCGCAAGGGAATATAATATATTGATATATTGCGTGGTTTCTTAAGGTGGTAGTCTATCCTAAATTGCCCAAAACAGAATTTTTGCTCTAGTTTCATAACATTTTAATTAATTATCATAAAATTTGGCACAAAGCTAGATCTTATAAATATACAAATTTTCAGACTATTGTCGATTGACCGTGCTTCATGGTTTCCATGACAACGACAAAAAACTACGATATAAACAAATACTTGTGGAAACAATAACTCCTGAAGGGAAAAAGATACTAACTCCAAATTTTGTATGGCTGCTTCTTATATCCAAATGTACAGGTTAAGTAGACAGAATTTTTTTTGGCCAAACTGTTATGTCCGAAAGCTGAAAAAAACACTGTTTCCATGGTAACTAATGCGAAACTGCCTATTTTGAAAAAACTGTCTACTTAACCCATAAAAGGTCACAAGATACACCTATAGTCCAAAAATGAAGGGAAAATATTAAATCCTCTATTTTTTAGATTTTCCACAAACTCGATTATTCAGATATCGTTCGTTTTGAGAAAATCAAGGTCAAACATAAACAAATGTTTTGAAGTATTAAGCTGGTGTGTAGAGCACACAAAATGGTCCAAAATAGTCCACCCCTTTCCTACAGGGTTCCAATAAATAATCATGATCTATATTAGACTTGAAACAACATAGAACTATAACAAAATGGGAAAATGAATAGCGACTAGAGTGTATATATCAAAGTACGTTATTGCATCTTGCTCACTATTTATAGGGTTGTCACAAAAAACTGAACTTAAGTACATAATTTAAGGTTTATCATTCTCACACTTGATGAGTAGCTGCTATAATGCTATATATCTACCAGCTACTGCAACAGTAATGCAAGCAACCATCTTCCCTAAAGTCGTCTTGCCGCATCCCTTGTTTCCCAAGCAACCTTCAACCGCGGACCAGCTTCTTGCAAGAGCTACCAATCATCATGGCTTTTACCGACCTTTTTCATTTAGATAAGGAATATATTATAAATCCATTAATAATCCTTCATGACCAAATCGGATATAAACGCATACATCTGTGACTCACATTATGGTACCCACCAACCCGGCTTACCACCATGACTGGTAGCTGCCAACCAGGTTCCCAACCATTAGTCCTTGGGGAATTAGTATTATAAAGCAGAGTAATTTAGACATTTTCTTTCTATGTGGTTAAAATAACTGATTTGTTTGACACCAAAAACTGTATTTAGCTGCTATTTAATAAACATTTGCTAAAATATAGGACATCATCCAGCAACTTGAATCATGTTGCAATTTCAGGATCAACTTCTGACGCTGCATAATGCACCTATCATTGTTTTCCCCCTGAGGGGGGGGGTGCGGGCGACCCAGGGGACTTTGACCACACTATGAAGCCCCAGTGAGGGGAATTTGACCTACGCATCAACTCCCAGAGTCGGGAAATTTTGACATCCGCCATCTTGAAAGTTTGCGCGGTTTTGACATTGAAAGGCCTGGTAACAAGTATGGCGGAGAAGCACGATCAAGTTTCATCGAAAAAGGTATTTTATAGCCTTTTATACACAGTGTCTCAATTTTTACCAAGTTTAAACCAGTATAGACTGTATGTTCGCATTGGAAAACGTGTGTGTGCCTTGTTATCTTAGGAATATAGTGGGGAATTTTGACAGCCATTCCTTGCCCAACAGTGGGGATTTTGACAACAAAATTTTAAAAATGTCAAAATTCCCGTGGGTTGCCCGCACCCCCCCCTCAGGGGGAAAACATTGATAGGTGCATAAGTCCAAATATTTTCGTACCTTGCGGTTCATAATGCTTCTGTTCCTTTATATTTTCTCAACAGTAGTGCTTAGTAGTCTTTTTGAAGACACATAGTTACAACCAGACACATAAATAGCGGCAAGATTGTCCCTGACAGCCGAATAACTACAAAGATAGCCATTATGGCGGCAGCGCCATTACTGAACTTTTCAGCCCTTT
>CACRXK020012311.1:0-15283 GCA_902702795.2 Paramuricea clavata
GTCAGTGTACCATTTTAGGGGTAAAAAATTTTTTCCGGAGTACAATATTTTTCCGGATGAGTACGTTGCAATTGCTTTCGAGGGACTTTATCTCATTTTTTTATGCCAAAATTCGGTACTTAGCCCAAGAAAACAGATATCTTGTCCTTTGCGCCAAAATATTTAACACACAAAAAAGGCTGGGGCCCAACAAAAATTTTTCAGGGGCCCCCAGCAACTCGATGCCCGGGGGCAATTTGCCCCCTGCCCCCCCCCCTCTCGGCGGCCCTGGTAACATATTAGGATATCTATGTTCTAGGACAATACATTATCCTGTTTCTCTCTGTTTACCAATGGGTCATTCCAGAAAACATCCATACCACCCTCACGGAGGAAATTAGAAGTTAACCCCCCTACCCCCTTCGGATATCCTATTGTCTGCATTGGTATTCCACTTGTTCCATATTGAAAAGAATGTTATATGCCTCTCCAACGTTTGCACATATCGAATAATCAAGATTCATATTTACTAGCAATTACCGTTGTAAAAAATCAAGTTTAAGCATAAGCTCTTATGTAGTCTACATTAGCGTCTCGAGACTGTGAAAAACGGTCGATGGAATTTATCACATCAAAAATCGCCTGTAGGCTGTAGCAAGTATTGTTTGTCTTCTTCCTCCATTTTGAAAACATAATAAATGAGCCCGCGAACAACAAAGACATTGGATTGCGGTTGGGTATCAAAAGTTGATCTTCAAAAGTCAAAAGTTGGTCTTCAAAAGTTGGTCTTCAAAAGTTGGTCTTCAAAAGTTGGTCTTCAAAAAATAAGTTGTGTTTTCAACCGATAAACTGGTGATCTTCAAAAACAATGTTATTTTAATGAAATGAATATGATCCTCAAAATATCATATAGTGAAATGCAAAAGTTGATTTTTGGCGGACATGGGACACCATAGCTTATCGCTTTCATTTAAACATCATGGTCAAAACGAATTCAGAAACGAAATTTTCTGGCGAAAGCAAAAGTGCTTCAAACAGAAATGGTTTTCTCCGCAGTCCACTATTTTTGCCACCCAAAATCGGGTGATTTCTTACATATAGCCTGACTCACATTGAGTTCGGCGGCAATTTTTTCTCAGTGACAATTTGAAAGTGCGTTGTGAACTCGGCCGTTGCTGATGTCGTTGGATACTTGGATTAAGTAGCGGAATTAACACTCTTTAAGGACACAAAGGCAGACCAGAATCTCATTATATGGGTGATTAACCGCTTAGAGCAAAAATCTCACCATTACCGCCATTAAGGTACCCTGGTTCCAGAGGTTTAAAATAAACCTCTGGTTGAAAGCGGCAATTGATTCATCGAGCCGCGCCAATCAGTTTGAATTAGGGTCAGATCCTGACTCTGTCTTCTGATTGGATGATTGTATTAAAGCTCTCTGATTGGTTATAGATGTTTTATTTGAATCAATCAGAGAGCTTTAATACAATCATCCAATCAGGAGACAGAGTCAGGATCTGACCCTAATTCAAACTGATTGGCACGGCTCGATGAATCAATTGCCGCTTTCAACCAGAGGTTTATTTTTCCTCTCCCCTTCGCAATGAAAATAATAAAAATAAACCTCTGGAACCAGGGTACCATTAAGGCGGATTTCCATTCAGTGCAAAATGTCCCACAATCGATTTTTTGCGATCGCTTTCTCTTGAAATGTGCATGTGCAGTCAACTACAGCTAATGAGATTCGTTCCGCTCCACTGTTTGTATTTCAAAAGAAAGCGATCGCAAAAAGTCGATCGCGCAACATTTTGCACTGAATGGAAATCCGCCTTTACACATGCGACCAAACCAACGCAAACGACAGATTTTACATCATCGAAATCAAATCATTTCGCTGTAGATTTGTTGTGTCTTGGATTCAGTTAACAGTTAACAACCCTGATATATTTCAGTTTCACTTTATAATACAAATTGTAATTAAACTAAATTATAACCATGCACTTGCTTTCATGCAAATTTTAAGTAACCATGAGCCCATGAGCCTGTTCCCACGCATAATGCAGGAATTTTGGGCGCTATTAAATTGCCGAAGAGTAATTTAAGATTTACAAGGTTTTAAAACGCCGATTATGCCATATTTAGCAGGGCTAGCGCAATAAAGTTATTGCCGGTTTTGATAAACATCCAAAATGACATTTCAAAGATGAATGAAAATTACGGTTGCCATAGAGTTTTGTAATTAATTAAACACTCGGTAAATTGTTAACAATTTCATTCTCGAATGAAAATGAAAACGAAACTCCGGTTAACAATTTTTGTTTTGGATTTAATTACAGTTAAATTAGCTTAGTTTGCGGATTCCAGTAACAGTATGAAGTTCCAGGGATCTTTCATAGGAACGATCTTTCTTGGAAAAAATCATGACACGATTCATCCGGCGGGGCAGGTCCGGCTCGTGTCAACAGTCCCTAACAGATTTCATATGGATTTGTCAAATATATCAAATATGTTTATGTAAACGCAGTACACTTATCTATCCCTGATATTCCCGACTGATTTCTTTCTTGTTCATATTTACTAATTTATAGATATCTATAATATATCTGTTTATCTGTTTGTAGTAATTTATACGCTTGCGTGTATAGAGTTGCTCATATTCTGTTACAGGTAAATATTAAACCCTATTCACCCGGACTTGTAGGAGTCCTAACTTTCAGTTTCAGACGAAGTGCATGCCTTTATATCGCTCAAAACTCCGAGCGGCTCGGCTCAATTTGTATTTGCCGGCGATCCGCACGTATTTACATTGTATATATATATATATACGTGCAGAATTCCCAATTTAAATTGATCCAATAGATATAATATACTTGATTCCTTGGTGACTTCTTATGAACGCCAATAATTTTCAAGATTAATTCCACAAGTTTTTGGCTTGTGTATCAGTGGATAAATATATACAGTTATACACGTCTCTTTGTACAGTATATATACATATAAATCGAGATGAAAACGTCTCCGTTGTACATGCACCATACTGATCTATACCTATGCTTTTTGAAATATATACTTTAAATGAAATACTCCTAAAACAGTATTATACCTACCTATATAGGCCCATAGTAAGGGAATTATTGCTACCACATGCACCGTATCAAGTAGGGAAATTAATATTTTATCATTACGTACTATAGGGTTTGCACTTTCGTGAAGGAAATCCTGTTACCAAAAATATTTTTGTCCGTAGCATTATATTAGTATATAAGCTCTGGTCAAACCAGAATGGGAGTTGGTGATGGTTGAGGAGCCAGAGTTTGCATGAGAGTTTTCTCAACTCTCAATGAGATCATGTCAGAGTTGACAAAAGTCGACTGAATATTAGCGCGCGCGCAGCACAAACTCATCAACTATATCATTCAAATTTGAGCCAGTTTTGATGAGAGTTGATGTTAGTTGGCGGTCAAACTCCAACGGCAACGAGAGTTTCAACTGTTTGACCGGGGCTCCATATACTGTAGATTGCATGGACTCAGCAAAAATCAACTCAACATGCATGTGCTGGCAGTGCTATATTGTGCGGCCTGCACTTCCGCCTTTGCAAAACAAGCATGGCACATAAATCAAACCGTTTGAAAGCGTTCAACCGGCCTTAAATGTTTCTAAATAGAAATTGCACGAGTGTTCAAAATAACTTCACTGCTTATATACGTCCGAACACAGCGAGTATCAAGCGACTAGTAAACTATATATCATTGTATCCAATATACACCTCACCAGCTGGCACGGCTAGCTCCTTTTAACAGCTATAGCAGTTAAATATCATTATTTATATTTACCTGGCTCACTGGCTTTCTTCTTTGGTGGTTCGGGTGAGTTCTTTGAACGCGATCTTCTTTTACGACCTGACATTATTTGCCGTTATATATATTCGAGATGAATATATTCTATATTTTAACCGGATTCTGATTGATATTTGGCTTACTCAGCGTCTTCAGTGCCGTATTTGTTGTCTGGAAAATGTATGATTTGGACACCTGCTGGGGAAAGCGACGCGTTGAATAAAATATCAACCAATCGTTTACTGGCCGCCGTAAGAAATAGTTTAATTTAATTGTAAAAGTTTCCTTAACAAAAGCACAACGACAACAGCAGCCTACAATAATCGACAACAACAGCCTTAAATAATCTGTTTACGGCATGTCTATATGTTTCTATGAAACAGATACAGTTAAAATATTCATATTCACAGAGTGTGTAATTTATGCAGTATATGTCTTTTTCGATCCGCAGCTGCATTGTTATCGTCGCTATACCTACACTGGCAAGGACCATTCGAGATTATACTATATAAATTATAAAATTAAAATGCAAAATATCGGCCTATACTAAAAGCTAGTTTAAACTCTCTTGAAAGTAAAATTAAAACTCCTGATGCTTAACCTTTTCCTATGAAACGCTGCAAATGTATGTAATTTAATTTGTTGTCAAAAAGTTGAAAACATTATTACAAAATTATAATAGTTTTGTTTGTGGAAACACCACGTAAATTTATTACTGCAAAGCTTTCGATCCGTAAGCCCGGATCTTCATCAGTGCTAATAATATCATATTATTAGCACTGATGAAGATCCGGACTTACGGATCGAAAGCTTTGCGGTAATAAATTTACATGATGTTTCCACAAACAAAACTATTATATATTTTATCGCCATGCAAACATACAAAGAACTTAATTACAAAATTGTATTTGTGTCGCTGACAGAACTTTATATATTTTCCGAGATAATTATTAACTGATTAAATTAATGCATGACTAAAGAGATTAACCTGATTGACACGTAATTTGACGCACATTTATTTAGATAGATTGAGACAAAGACTTATAGTGTTAAATGAAGGAGATGTGCTAACCTGTGTTGAAGCTAACCTGTATTGTATTTGTATTTGTATTGAGTGTATCAGTAAGACTAGATTGCGAAGACCTGGCAAAGAAGTAAGTCTCATTTATTGAAATTATGCTGTATATAACTCGAAGAGAGCGCACAGGTATATATCAGGCACTATTTGTTATTCTAGCTAGCGCTATACTTCACAATTATTATTCCTTATAATTACTAGATCGAATAAAAACCTATCAATATTCATTGATTTATACGGTTCCGTGTCTCGCGATCTAACCGGGAAGTTTAGTTAGGGACTGCTCATTATTTATTGTACAGGGGGAGACTGAGGAGAAACTCTACAGTTATAATATTTTTTCGTTGCCCACCTCTTAAGATAAGTAAAATTTTCAAAGCCCCCCCCCCCAACAGGCAAAACAAGATCATAAATTTTAACCCCCCCCCCAGCTCTTTATCTTTATTTAGTGAAACAAAAACTCTAGCTCTTTATTTAGAGAAACACAAATAGATAATGGGGACCAATAGACAATTCCCATTATAGACTAAAAAAGTATATTCCCGGGAAGGGCATACTAAAATTAATAAAATTGCAATGTTTGGTTGCAAAATGTTGTAAAATGTAGAAAATGTATAGCCTTCCAAAGTTGCAAAAATTTTTTGTATACTTTTGTATTGCAATTTTCGCATGCAATACAAAAGTATACAAAATTTGCAAACTTTGCAAGGCTATATTTTCCGTATTTTACAACATCTCACAACCAAACTTTGAAATAAATTACTTATTTTAGTATGCTCTTTCTACCAATGGTGATTTATTTGCATCAAGGCCGGATTTTGAGGGGAGGTGTGGAGAGGTGCGCACCTCCCCGAGATCGTTTTGCACCTCCCCTGAGAATTTTTGCATTTCTCCTGAAAGGTCATGCACCTCCCCTTCGGAAAGTTTCAATGATGGAACAAAGTGAAAATGTGATGGTTGCTTAGGATCTACACTTCGTGACATAAGAAAGTTTTCTCTGTAAAATTGAAACAGTGATAGCCATTCATATCTGTGTCAAGTACACTGTTAATGCAATGTTTTGAAAGAAACTTTGTAGCAATTGCAATGAAAGGCAAGATTGGAGTCATACATTCATAATTAATTAATAAACTGGTAATATGTACACTACATGCATACCTCACCTTGTTGATATTGGGTTGTTCTACAACAAGCCCTAATCTTCCATGGGGGTTGTGAGCTAGACTGCTGCACCGCCCCTAACATTTTTTTCAAACCTCCCCCACCATTTTCACCAAAATTCGGCATTGATTTGCATCTCTTTGCCTAGTTCTAAAATTAGTCTACAATGGGAATTGTCTATTTACATGAACATAAGAGACTTGGCTTCCATTTATAAATATCAAGTCTATAAACATTATTTGTTGTTAAGTTTTTAAAACTAGTGACGTTTTATTCAAACTGGTAAATATTTTCAAAGCCCCTCTTCTTTCGTCACTTCGGAGGCCTTTTTAAGGTTCTTCACGCTGAGGACAATGCTCCTCACGCTGAGGACAAGGTTCCTCACGCTGAGGACAATGTTCCTAACGCTGAAGACAAGGTTCCTCACGCCGAGGATAAGGTTTCTCACACCGAAAACAAGGTTCCTCACGTTGAGAACCAGGTTCCTCACGCTGATGAGGACAAGGTTCTTCACCCCGAGGACAAGGTTCCTCACGCCGAGGACAAGGTTCCTCAAGCTTAGGACAAGGTTCCTCACGCTGAGGACAAAGTTCCTCGCGTTGAGGACCACGTTCCTCACGCTGAGGACAAGGTTCTTCATTCTGCAGACAAGGTTCTTCACTTTGAGGAGAAGGTTTTTCACTCTGAGGACAAGGTTCCTCACACTGAGGACAATGTTCCGCATTTTGAGGACAAGGTTCTCCACTCTGAGGAGAAGGTTCTTCACTCTGAAGATAAGGTTCTTCACTCTGAGGCAAGGTTCTTCACACTGAGTACAAGGATCTTCACTCTGAGGACAAGGTTCTTCACTCTTAGGACAAGGTTCTTTACTCTGAGGACAAGGTTCTTCCCTCTGAGGACAAGGTACTTCACTCTGAGGACAAGGTTCTTCACTCTGAGCACTAGGTTCGTCACTCTGAGGACAAGGTTCTACACTCCGACGACAAGGTTCTTCACTCTGAGGACAAGGTTCTTCACTCTAAGGACAAGTTTCCTCACTCGTAGAACAAGGTCCCTTACTCTGAGGACAAGGTTCTTCACTCTGAGAACAAGGTTCTTCACTCTGAAGACAAGGTTCTCACTCGTAGGACAAGGTTCCTCACTCTGAAGACAAGGTTCTTCACTCTGAGGAAAAGGTTCTTCACACTGAGGACAACGTTCCTCATTTTGAGGACAAGGTACTTCACTCTGAAGACAAGTTTCTTCACACAGAGGACAAGGTTCTTCAAAATGAGAACAAGGTTCTTCACTCTGAGGACAAGGTTTCACACTTTGAGGACAAGGTTTTTCACTCTGAGGACAAGGTTCTTCACTCTGTGGATAAGGTTCTTCACTCTGAGGCCAAGGTTCTTCACCCTGAGGACAAGGTTCTTCACTTTGAGGACAAGGTTCTTCACCCTGAGGACAAGGCTCTTCACTCTGAGGACAAGGTTCTTCACTCTAAGGACAAGGTTCTTCACTCTGAGGACAAGGTCCTTCACTCTGAGGACAAGGTTCTTCACTCTGAGGACAAGGTTCCTCACTTTGAGGACAAGGATCCTCGTACTGAGGACAAAGTTGCTGACACTGAGAAAAAGGTTCCTCAGTCTGAGGACATGGTTCTTCACTCTGAGGACAAGGTTCCTCACACTGAGGACAAGGTTCCTCACTTTGAGGACAAGGTTCTCCACTCTGAGGACAAGGTTCTTCACTCTGAAGATAAGGTTCTTCACTCTGAGGGCAAGGTTCTTCACACTGAGGACAAGGTTCTTCACTATGACGACAAGGTTCTTCACTCCGAGGATAAGGTTCTTCTCTCTGAGGACAAGGTTCTTCACTCTGAGGACAAGGTTCTTCACTCTGAGTACAATGTTCTTCACTCTGAGGATAAGATTCTTCACTCTGAGGGCAAGGTTCTTCACACTGAGGACAAGGTTCTTCATTCTCAGGACAAGGTTCTTCACTCTGAGGACAAGGTTCTTCACCCTAAGGACAAGGTTGTTCACTCTGAGGACAAGCTTCTTCACTCTGAAGACAAGGTTCTTCACTCTGAGGACTAGGTTCTTCACTCTGAGGACAAGGTTCTTCACTCTGAGGACAAGGTTCTATACTCTGAGGACAAGGTTCTTCACTCTGAGGACAAGGTTCTTCACTCTAAGGACCATGGTCTTCACTCTGAGGAAAAGGTTCTTCATTCTGAGGACAAGGTTCTATACTCTGAGGACAAGGTTCTTCACTCAGAGGACAAGGTTCTTCACTCTGAGGACTAGGGTCTTCACTCTGAGCACAAAGTTCTTTACTCTGAGGACAAGGTTTTTCACTCTGAGGACAAAGTTCCTCACCTTGAGGGCAAGGTTCCTCACACTGAGGACAAGGTTGCTGACACTGAGAACTAGGTTCTCCACTCTGACGACAAGGTTCCTCACTCTGAGGACAAGTTTCTTCGTCCTCAGGAGAAGGTTCTTCGCTCTGAGGACAAGGTTCCTAACACTGAGGACAAGGTTCTTCACTCTAAAGAGAGGGTTCTTCACTCGGAGGACAAGATTCTTCACTCTGAGGATAAGGTTCCTCACACTGGGGACAAGGTTCCTCACTTTGAGGACAAGGTTCTCCACTCTGAGTACAAGGTTCTTAACTCTGAGGATAAGGTTCTTCACCCTGAGGGCAAGGTTCTTCACACTGAGGACAAGGTTCTTCATTCTCAGGACAACGTTCTTCACTCTAAAGAGAGGGTTCTTCACTCGGAGGACAAGATTCATCACTCTGAGGATAAGGTTCCTCACACTGGGGACAAGGTTCCTCACTTTGAGGACAAGGTTCTCCCCTCTGAGTACAAGCTTCTTCACTCTCAGGAGAAGGTTTTTCACTCTGAGGACAAGGTTCTTCATACGGAGGACAAGGTTCCTGACTCTGAGGACAAGGTTCTTCCCTCTGACGACAACTTTCCTCGTTCTTAGGACAAGCTTCTTCAATCTGAGGACAAGGTTCCTCACATGAGTACAAGGTTCCTCACTTTGAAGACGAGGTTATTTAAACTCTGAGGACAAGGTTCTTCACTCTGAGGACAAGTTTCTCCACTCTGAGGACAACGTTCTCCACTCTGAGGACAAGGTTCTTCACCCTGAGGACAAGGTTCCTCACACTCAGGACAAAAGTGCTTCACTCTGAGGACAAGGTACTTCACTCTGAAGACAAGATTCTTCACCCTGGGGACAAGGATCTTCACTCTGAGGACAATGTTCCTCACACTCAGGAAAAAAGCGCTTCACTCTGAGGACAAAGTTTTTCAATCTGAGGACAAGGTTTCTCACACTGAGGACAAGGTTCCTCAATTTGAGGACAAGGTTCTTCACTCTGAGGACAATGTTCTTCACTCTGAGGACAAGGTTCTTCACTCTGAGGACAAGGTTCCTCACTCTGAGGAGAAGCTTGTTCAATCTGAGGACAAGGTTCCTCACACTGAGAACAGGGTTCCTCACTTTCAGGACAACGTTCTTCACTCTGAGGACAACGTTCCTCACTCTGAGGACAAGGTTCCTCACTCTGAAGACAAGGTCTCTGAGAACAAGGTTCTTCACTCTGAGGACCAGGTTCTTCACTCTGAGGACAAGGTTCTTCACTCTGAGGACAATGTTCCCCACACTGTGGACGAGGTTCCTCTCTTTGATGACAAGGTTCGTCACTCTGAGGACAAATTTCTTCACTCTGAGAACAAGGTTCTTCACACTGAGGACAAGGTTTTTCATTCTGAAGACAAGGTTGCTCACACTGTGGACAAGGTTCCTCACATTGATGACAAGGTTCGTCACTCTGAGGACAAGGTTCTGGACTCTGAGGCCAAGGTTCTTCACTCTGAGGACAAGGTTTTTCATTCTGAAGACAAGGTTCCCCACACTGTGGACAAGGTTCCTTACTTTGATGACAAGGTTCGTCACTCTGAGGAGAAGGTTCTTCACTCTGAGGACAAGGTTCTTCACTCTGAGGACAACGTTTTTCACTCTGAGGACAAGGTTCTTCATACCGAGGACAAGGTTCCTGACTCTGAGGACAAGGTTCCTCACTCTGACGACAACCTTCCTCGTTCTTAGGACAAGGTTCTTCAATCTGAGGACAAGCTTCCTCACATGAGTACAAGGTTCCTCACTTTGAAGACGAGGTTATTTAAACTCTGAGGACAAGGTTCTTCACTCTGAGGACAAGTTTCTTCACTCTGAGGACAATGTTATTCCATCTGAGGACAAGGTTCTTCACACTGAGGACAAGGTTCCTCACACTCAGGACAAAAGTGCTTCACTCTGAGGACAAGGTCCTTCACTCTGAAGACAAGGTTCTTCTCTTTGGCGACAAGGTTCTTCAATGTGAGGACAATGTTCCTCACACTCAGGAAAAAAGCGCTTCACTCTGAGGACAAGGTTCCTGACTCTGAGGACAAAGTTCTTCAATCTGAGGACAAGGTTTCTCACACTGAGGACAAGGTTCCTCAATTTGAGGACAAGGTTCTTCACTCAGAGGACAAGGTTCTTCACCCGGAGGACAAGGTTCTTCACTCTGAGGATAAGGTTCTTCACTTTGAAGACAAGGTTCTCCACTCTGAGAACAAGGTTCTTCACTCTGAGGATAAGGTTCTTTACTCTGAGGGCAAAGTTCTTCACACTGAGGACAAGGTTCTTCACTCTGGGGACAAGGTTCTTCACTTTGAGGACAAGGTTCTTCTCCCTGAGGACAAGGTTCTTCACTCTGAGGACAAGGTTCTTCACTCTGAGGACAAGGTTTTTCACACTGAGGAGTAGGTTCTTCACTCTGAGGACAAGGTTCCTCACTCTGCGGACAAGTTTCCTCAGTCTGAGAACTAGGTTCTTCGCTCTGTGGACAAGTTTGTCCACTCTGAGGACAAGGTTCCTCACACTGAGGACAAGGTTCTTCACTCCGAGGAAAAGGTGCATCACTCCGAGGACAAGGTTCTTCATTCCCCGTACAAGGTTTTCAGACTGAGGACAAGGTTCCTGACTTTGAAAAAAAGGTTCTTCACTCTGAGGATAAGGTTCTTCACTCTGAGGGCAAGGTTCTTCACACTGAGGAGAAGGTTCTTCAGTCTGAGGACAAGGTTGTTCACTCTGAGGACAAGGTTCCTCACTTTGAGGACAAGGTTCCTCACACTGAGGACAAAGTTCCTGACACTGAGAACAAGGTTACTCAGTCTGACGACAAGGTTCTTCACTCCGAGAACAAGGTTTTTCACCCTGAGGACAACGTTCCTCACTCTGAGGACAAGTTTCTTCCCTCTGAGGACAAGGTTCTTCACTCTGCGGACAAGGTTCGTCACTCTGAGGACAAGTTCCTTCACTCTGAGGACAAGGTACTTCACTCTGAGAACAAGGTTCTTCACTCTGAGGACAAGGTTCCTCACTCTGAGGACAAGGTTCCTAACACTGAGAATAAGGTTCTTCACTCTGAGGACAAGGTTCGTCACACTGAAGACAAGGTTCCTCACTTTGAGGACAAGGTTCTTCACTCTGAAGATAAGGTTCTTCACTCAGATGAGAAGGTTCTTCAAACTGAGGACAAGGTTCTTCACTCCGTGGAGCAGGTGCCTCACTCTGAGGACAAGGTTCCTCACTCTGAGGACATGTTTCTTCACTCTGATGACCAGGTCCTCCACTCTGAGGACAAGCTGCTGCACGCTGAGGACTAGGTTCCTCACACTGAGGACAAGCTTCCTCACTTTGAGGACAAGGTTCTTCACTCTGAAGACAAGGTTCTGCACTCTGAGGACAAGATTCTTCACTCTGAGGACAAGGATCCTCACTCTGAGGACAAAGTTCTTCAATACGAGGACAAGGTTTCTCACACTGAGGACAAGGTTCCTCACTTTGAGGACAAGGTTCTTCACTCCGAGGACAAGGTGCCTCACTCTGAGGACAAGTTTCTTCACTCTGAGGACGAGGTTCTTCACTCTGAGGACAAGTTTCTTCACTCTGAGGACAAGGTTCTTTACTCTGACGACAAGGTTCCTCACACTGAGGACAAGGTTTTGCGCTCTGAGGACAAGGTTCCTCACTCTGAGGACAAGGTTCCTCACTCTGAGAAAAAGGTTCCTCACTCTCTGGATAAGGTTCTTTATTTGAGGACAAGGTTCTTCACTCTGAGGACAAGGTTCTTCACTGTGAGGACAAGGTTCTTCTCTCTGAGACAAGGTTCCTCACTCGTAGGACAAGGTTCCTCACTCTGAGACAAGGTTCTTCACTCTGAGGACAAGTTTCTTCACTCTGAGGACGAGGTTCCTCACATTGAGGGCAAGGTTCTTCACTCCGAGGACAAGGTGCCTCACTCTGAGGACAAGTTTCTTCACTCTGAGGACGAGGTTCTTCACTCTGAGGACAAGTTTCTTCACTCTGAGGACAAGGTTCTTTACTCTGACGACAAGGTTCCTCACACTGAGGACAAGGTTTTGCGCTCTGAGGACAAGGTTCCTCACTCTGAGGACAAGGTTCCTCACTCTGAGAAAAAGGTTCCTCACTCTCTGGATAAGGTTCTTTATTTGAGGACAAGGTTCTTCACTCTGAGGACAAGGTTCTTCACTGTGAGGACAAGGTTCTTCTCTCTGAGACAAGGTTCCTCACTCGTAGGACAAGGTTCCTCACTCTGAGACAAGGTTCTTCACTCTGAGGACAAGTTTCTTCACTCTGAGGACGAGGTTCCTCACATTGAGGGCAAGGTTCTTCACTCCGAGGACAAGGTGCCTCACTCTGAGGACAAGTTTCTTCACTCTGAGGACGAGGTTCTTCACTCTGAGGACAAGTTTCTTCACTCTGAGGACTAGGTTCTTCACTCTGAGGACCAGGTTCTTCACTCTGAGGACAAGTTTCTTCACTCTGAGGACGAGGTTCCTCACACTGAGGACAAGGTTTTGCGCTCTGAGGACAAGGTTCCTAACACTGAGAATAAGGTTCTTCACTCTGAGGACAAGGTTCGTCACACTGAAGACAAGGTTCCTCACTTTGAGGACAAGGTTCTTCACTCTGAAGATAAGGTTCTTCACTCAGATGAGAAGGTTCTTCAAACTGAGGACAAGGTTCTTCACTCCGTGGAGCAGGTGCCTCACTCTGAGGACAAGGTTCCTCACTCTGAGGACATGTTTCTTCACTCTGATGACCAGGTCCTCCACTCTGAGGACAAGCTGCTGCACGCTGAGGACTAGGTTCCTCACACTGAGGACAAGCTTCCTCACTTTGAGGACAAGGTTCTTCACTCTGAAGACAAAGTTCTTCACTCTCAAGACAAGGTTTTTCACTCCGAGGACAAGGCTCCTCACACTGAGGACAAGGTTCCTCACTTTGAGGACAAGGTCCTCCACTCTGAGGACAAGGTTCTTCACTCTGACGACAAGATTCTTCACTCTGAGGACTAGGTTCGTCACTCTGAGGACAAGGTTCTTAATTCCGAGGAAAAGGTTCTTCACTCTGAGAACAAGATTCCTCACTTTGATGACAAGGTTCGTCACTCTGAGGACAAGTTCTTCACTCTGAGGACAAGGTTCTTCACTCTGAGGACAAGGTTTTTCACTCTGAGGACAAGGTTCTTCATACCGAGGACAAGGTTCCTGACTCTGAGGACAAGGTTCCTCACTCTGACGACAACCTTCCTCCTTCTTAGGACAAGGTTCTTCAATCTGAGGACAAGGTTCCTCACATGGGTACAAAGTTCCTCCCTTTGAAGACGAGGTTATTTAAACTCTGAGGACAAGGTTCTTAACTCTGAGGACAAGTTTCTTCACTCTGAGGACAACGTTCTTCCCTCTGAGGACAAGGTTCTTCACTCTGAGGACAAGGTTCGTCACACTCAGGCCAAAAGTGTTCACTCTGAGGACAAGGTCCTTCACTCTGAAGACAAGGTTCTTCACCCTGGGGACAAAGTTCTTCACTCTGAGGACAATGTTCCTCACACTCAGGAAAAAAGCGCTTCACTCAGAGGACAAGGTTCCTCACTCTGAGGACAAAGTTCTTCAATCTGAGGACAAGGTTTCTCACACTGATGACAAGGTTCCTCAAATTGAGGACAAGGTTCTTCACTCTGAGGACAAGGTTCTTCACTCTGAGGACAAGGTTCTTCACTCTCAGGACAAGGTCCCTCACTCTGAGGAGAAGGTTGTTCAATCTGAGGACAAGGTTCCTCACACTGTGGACGAGGTTCCTCTCTTTGATGACAAGGTTCGTCACTCTGAGGACAAGGTTCTTCACTCTGAGAACAAGGTTCTTCACTCTGAGGAGAAGGTTTTTCACTCTAAGAACAAGGTTCTTCACTCTGACGACAAGGTTCTTCATTCCGAGGACAAGGTTCCTGACTCTGAGGACAAGGTTCCTCACTCTAACGACAACCTTCCTCGTCCTAAGGACAAGGTTCTTCAATCTGAGGACAAGGTTCCTCACATGAGGACAAGGTTCCATACTTTGAGGACAAGGTTATTTAAATTCTGAGGACAAGTTTCTTCACTCTGAGGACAAGGTTCTTCACTCTGAGGACAAGGTTCTCCACTCTGAGGACAAGGTTCCTCGTTTTGAGGACAAGGTTCTTCACTCTGAAGACAAGGTTCTGCACTCTGAGGACAAGATTCTTCACTCTGAGGACAAGGATCCTCACTCTGAGGACAAAGTTCTTCAATACGAGGACAAGGTTTCTCACACTGAGGACAAGGTTCCTCACTTTGAGGACAAGGTTCTTCACTCCGAGGACAAGGTGCCTCACTCTGAGGACAAGTTTCTTCACTCTGAGGACGAGGTTCTTCACTCTGAGGACAAGTTTCTTCACTCTGAGGACAAGGTTCTTTACTCTGACGACAAGGTTCCTCACACTGAGGACAAGGTTTTGCGCTCTGAGGACAAGGTTCCTCACTCTGAGGACAAGGTTCCTCACTCTGAGAAAAAGGTTCCTCACTCTCTGGATAAGGTTCTTTATTTGAGGACAAGGTTCTTCACTCTGAGGACAAGGTTCTTCACTGTGAGGACAAGGTTCTTCTCTCTGAGACAAGGTTCCTCACTCGTAGGACAAGGTTCCTCACTCTGAGACAAGGTTCTTCACTCTGAGGACAAGTTTCTTCACTCTGAGGACGAGGTTCCTCACATTGAGGGCAAGGTTCTTCACTCCGAGGACAAGGTGCCTCACTCTGAGGACAAGTTTCTTCACTCTGAGGACGAGGTTCTTCACTCTGAGG
>CACRXK020012313.1:0-15282 GCA_902702795.2 Paramuricea clavata
AAACCACCATTTAGTAAGAGTGTTAACACGAACATAGGACGGGAATTCTTAAGTTTAATTGACAAACACTTCCCGCTACAGCACAAACTACACAAGATTTTTAACAGAAACACTTTAAAAGTAAGCTACAGTTGCATGAACAACGTTAAGTCTATAATCACCAAACACAACGCACATATAATTAGGAACAGTCAATCACAGAATACAGAAACTGACAACTGTAACTGCGACAACAAAAGCACTTGCCCACTACCGAAACAATGTATGACCAACAACATTATTTACAAAGCCACAGTCACAACGAACAACACGAACGACACTAAACACTACATTGGTATGACAGCGACTACATTTAAGGAACGTTACGCTAACCACACTTCATCTTTTCGTCATAAAAAAGACTCAAATAAAACGGAACTTTCGAAACATATTTGGAAATTAAAAGAAAACAATCAGGATTATACCATCAAATGGTCGATTTTAAAACACGCTATTTCGTACACAGGGGGATCAAAACGCTGCAATTTATGTTTGGAAGAAAAATTTTGCATTTTGAAAGACATAAACAAAGACAATTTACTCAATAAAAGAAGCGAAATTTTCGGCAAATGTCGTCACAAAAACCGGTTTGGAGTAAACAAGGTCGTTAACAAAACCTAATGACCTAAACATGCATTGTTTCACCTATGTATTGTTTCGCCTACACGCATTCCGCACATTCATTCGATAGCTTAAAAGCAACCTACAATTTCGAAATTATTCACCACCTGATATATATATATATATATATATATATATATATATATATATATATATATATATATATATATATATATATATATATATATATATATATATATATAGGATACAAAAAAGCGATGCGTCACAATGGTTTCAAAATTTGATGAGCATTCAAGTCCCTTATTCAAAAATTTAAAAATTATCAAGATATTGTGTATGGCACTATAGACAGGTTAGATGGAAAACACGGAGTCGGAGTTCCGGATTTGGAATCCCGGAGTCTGACGTCACAAAAATATGGAGTCACGGAGTCACATGGAAAACACGGAGTCCAAGGTCAGAGGAAAATATGGAAAACACGGAGTCCGACGTATTGTCAACGTGAAATATGGAAAACAGTAATTAATATATAATTTATGCAAATATAAACAAAGCGAACGAATTATAACGAATTTCTGGACTAATTCTGGTTATTTCTCTAAAATGCCGTGAAAACATGGATTCTTTTTCTGAATAAAATCAAGCAAATAATATTGTTTCTCCAATCGTGTGACTTGTTCAGTCGTATTTGAAGTGATTTTAATGCGCATTTTTTTCACCTCCTATGGCCACTCCAAAGCAGGCTTCAGTTTCCCGTCCGGCCCTTATTTCGGACTACACGAGGGTGAGCGGTCCATTATCCATTATCCATTATGGTGTCTCAAAAATTAAATATCCATTCAGCCACGTTTCTACGCAATGTTTTAGATTTTTTGTATGCAGAAATGAAAAGCCAGGAAAAATCACACTTTTAACGGAAGTGTGTAGCTCAAGAGTTCGTAGTAAAAACGGAAAAAAATCACGCTTTTTGATAAAAGTTTCAAGAATTTTATTTCTATTTTTACAGTAAGTGTTGTATCATAAATATGTATTTCTTGAACGATAGATTATTTGAAAATAGTGTTTTTTCGTAAATGTTTGTCACAAAAGTCAAATAATGGAAACAACTGTGTTGGTGCATGTAATGTACTCAGGTGAATACGATGCTTGTGATGCTACTCTGAGTGTATATCCACACCGGACAAGAGTGAAAAATATGCCTGGCCACGGTGGGAATCGAACCTACGTCACGATCTTTGGAATACTAGCCCAATGCTCTGCCAACTGAGCTACTATTCCAAAGGGCTAGTATTCCTAAGGTAGTATAGGTTCGATTCCAACAGTGGCGAAGCAAACTTTTCAGCTTTCCCAATGTGGATGCACACTCAGAGTAGCATCACAAACATCATAGGCCTATTCATGCACCTGAGTACATAACACCAACACAGACAAACATCATATCTTAAAATATACTGATATCGAAGGAACTATAGACACAGTTCCGAAATATCATCAACTTGAACCGACTTGACCGCGTAGCTCAGTTGGCAAAGCATTGGACTAGTGTCCCAAAGGTCGCGGATTCAATTCTTACCGTGGTCAAGCAATCTTTTCAGCTTTCCCGCTTTGGATGCATACTCAGAGTAACATTACAAACATGAAGTTAGCAATAATGGACAAATTATTCGGCGAGTTCTAAGAGACGCGGGCGGAGGAGGCGAAAGTAAAGTCTAATTTGGAGTGGCCATAGGAGGTGAACAAAATGAAATAAAATAAAATCACTTCAAATACGACTGAAGAAGTCACACGATAGGAGAAACAATATTATTTTCTTGATTTTATTCAGAAAAGGAATCCATATTTTTACGGCACTTTAGAGAAATAACCAGAATTAGTCCAGATATAATTCGGTTGCTTTGTTTATATTTGCATAAATTACTGTTTTCCATATTTCACGTTGACAATACTTCGAACCTGTTTTCCATTTTTTTTACATTAGACCCCGTGTTTTTCATATTTTACGGTGGACTCCGTATTTTCCATATTTTTATCACGTGAAACTTCGGGACTCCGACTCCGGGACTCCGATTCCGGAACTCTGACTCCGGGACTCCGATCCCGGAACTCCGACTCCGGAACTCCGACTCCGTGTTTTCCATCTAACCTTATAGACATGATGTTGATGTAAACGTTCAGTTAATAGCCTAATTGATTTGTAAGCTTGGTATGTAATGAGTATAAGTTGTTCTCAAGCTTTGTTACTATCTTACTTTATGATAGGATTATGAAGTTTAAATGATATTATTACATTTCACATCGCTTTATTCATGATGGAAATCCATAATAATCTTCTACCTTCTATTTTTAATCGATTTCAGAATTGCGCGGACGGGGCTATACATTCCCCAGAGTTAGTATTTAGTCCGGCAGATTCAACATTAAAAATAGCTACGCGACGCGTACATGTATCTGGGAAAAAACTTGATTCACATTTTGTTTTTTTCTTGAAAGAAACTGAATAATGAAGATGACATGGGACAATTGAAATATTTAATCACTTATTATAATAGCAGATAAGATTTAAAACAGGGCTGTACACAGCAGGGAGGGCGGCAGGGTAAGTGCTCTCCCCCCCTCCACCCCCGCACCGAGAAAATTTAACTAACTTTATAATGTGGTGATGATTGTAACAGATAATTATGCAGTCAGCAAATAAAAATTTCATGCAAACAATATTCAAAGTGTCTATACTGCCGGCTATTTAGTAAACTGTCACCTGTCAATTCAATCCATACTCATCAAATTTTCAAAACTTTATTGTAATTATATGAAGAAAAAGTTATGTCATTTCTTGTTTACACTTGCCAATGTTAACTGTTGAGTAACATACACAAAATGTTTGGTGAACATGTCGAAGACCACGGAATAATTGAGAATGTTTTGAAGGTCATGAGTGAAGTATATAATTAAATTCCAGTTCTGTGCACGATTAATGATATACCACACTGTTCGGTTTAACACGTATAGCACATTCACACAAAAACAATTGTGTTGTGGGAGATTATCGGTTTGAGTAGAAGGTATCACAAGTTTAGTTTTGTACATTGTGGGCCATTGATCAAATCCACCATATAATATATGATTATTCATTGTAGCTGTTAAGTTATTTTCCATACTAATGAATTTAGGTAAGATTGTCTTGCAAGTTGATTGTTCTGACAAAATTATCCAGCCAATATCCAGTACATTTATTCTTCATTCTTGTTTGTATTAATCTCTAAAGAAAAATATTTATGTTAGAAAGCAAAATGACAATGTAACATGACGACCCGCACGTTTTGAAAAACAGCGGGATCTGCAAACTGAGTCTGCAACTTCAGGAACGAGCAACGCTAATCGCATTATTAATTACCGCTATAAGATGTCATCAATCCAGGTTCAGTTGCTTAGACGCAGTGTGAAACCAAGCAAGTAATAAGTTAATTTTCTGTTATGCATTAAAATAAAAGTGTACAAATATGTCACAATGCTGACTGTTGACAAGTCACCTAGGGCCAGGCCTATACTATATAGCGTACAATGTGTAATAAGGCTGCGTATAATATGTAATAATATTAAGACTTGTGTGTTGTAAAACAAAACGTTCTTGGTATCTTAGAGAATAGCACGATAATTCCATGTCAAGACCGCGGAACATATTTGCCGTTTTAGATCTTGGCAGTATAAAAAGTCCGGCTTCAAAGGCGTAAGTTTTCTATGGCTAATAATAAAGAAACTGACTTATAAAGTTATATAATTATACCGCCTTTCCCTATAGGCCCTAGTGCGCACATGAATCTGGTACAAACGTTTTCACCAACGTATATATGAAATGTATATATTATTCCAAAAACAATATAGCTGCATTGACACCATTGTCTTATAGCTAATCTACGGAATCTACGCCCGCGCCTGCGTTGTGAGGCAAAGAATAATATAAGACTCCTTTTAAGCTTCCACTGGTTAAGAAAAGATGGGACATCTTCATAACCTATCAGCAAAAGATGGGACATCTTTCTGACACAAGAGTTTCCACTAAAAGTATTCTAGATATTATTCCCAAACCTAGCGCTATCGCTGCATGCATCCATGCACCGTTTTACTCTAACTTATAGCGTGATGTAAAGAATAATATAAGACTCCTTTTAAGCTTCCACTGGTTAAGAAAAGATGGGACATCTTCATAACCTGTCAGCAAAAGATGGGACATCTTTCTGACACAAAAGTTTTCACTAAAAGTATTCTGGATATTATTCCAAAACCTAGCGCTATCGCTGCATGCGCGCTTTACTCTAACTTAGCGTGGTGTAAAGAATAATATTATAGACTCCTTTTAAGCTTCCGCTGGTTAAGAAAAGATGGGACATCTTCATAACCTGTCAGCAAAAGATGGGACAACTTTCTGACACAAGAGTTTTCACTAAAAGTATTCTAGATATTATTCCAAAACCTATAGCGCAAGCTGCATCGCCTTACTCTAACTTAGCCTGATGTAAAGAATAATATAAGACTCCTTTTAAGCTTCCACTGGTTAAGAAAAGATGGGACATCTTCATAACCTGTCAGCAAAAGATGGGACATCTTTCTGACACAAGAGTTTTCACTAAAAGTATTCTGGATATTATTCCAAAACCTAGCGCTATCGCTGCATGCGCCGCTTTACTCTAACTTAGCGTGGTGTAAAGAATAATATTATAGACTCCTTTTAAGCTTCCGCTGGTTAAGAAAAGATGGGACATCTTCATAACCTGTCAGCAAAAGATGGGACATCTTTCTGACACAAGAGTTTTCACTAAAAGTATTCTAGATATTATTCCAAAACCTATAGCGCAAGCTGCATCGCCTTACTCTAACTTAGCCTGATGTAAAGAATAATATAAGACTCCTTTTAAGCTTCCACTGGTTAAGAAAAGATGGGACATCTTCATAACCTGTCAGCAAAAGATGGGACATCTTTCTGACACAAGAGTTTTCACTAAAAGTATTCTGGATATTATTCCAAAACCTAGCGCTATCGCTGCATGCGCCGCTTTACTCTAACTTAGCGTGGTGTAAAGAATAATATTACAGACTCCTTTTAAGCTTCCAGTGGTTAAGAAAAGATGGGACATCTTCATAACCTGTCAGCAAAAGATGGGACATCTTTCTGACACAAGAGTTTTCACTAAAAGTATTCTAGATATTATTCCAAAACCTAGCGCTGTCGATGTGGCATACTCCCAATTTGATATTTCAACTATACTCTATAGGTATAGCCACAAAAATATTGGATATTGTCAAATCTGAAAGCCAGGGGTACGGCTCATCTCCGCGTTTACTCATCACTAGCTCGCCCGGGAAATAATTTGGCGATGCCCAGCGTAATGTCTAATGAGAATGATATCAAATTTAGTTCAATGGGCCATTTTAGACTAATTTTCGATTCTTTTGAAAATGCTTACGCAAGTTTAATTTGAACGCTGATATCTCAGTCAATATTTCGTGATATCTCATGTATAACCTATCAAAATTTAAGTTAGCCTTTTATGAATACAGCACATTTATTTGAGCGATGTATAGCTCTTATAGTTTTTTCGCTATGGTAGATCAAACGCCTGAACTTTTTTTGCGCCACCCGGTATATATATGTAAATAAATATTATTTGTCTTGAGCTACCTTGTATCAAAATATAGAAATGAGTATATTAAATAACGAATATAGTACAATCAACTCGCGGTTGTGATAGCCCTGCTTGAAAGCCGTGGTATCTAGCATACTGTATACTAAAGAAATAATAACTGATGCGTGCTGCAATACCTATAGGCTATAGCCTTTTGACTATTACCTAACCTTACTGATTGAAAATACTTCGCATTAATCTTTAATCTTTATTCTTTAATAAGCAGCCATCAAAATATTGCCAGTTTGTTCGATCTTGATCTCCATCCTGAATCCATACACACGATTGTCAAGCAGAATGCACTCTTCTTCAGACCATTTTGGCGCAATTTGAACTTTGCGCGGCATTGTCTGCTAACATTATTATGAATTGGTGATGACAACCTGGTTTGTATGTTAGCTCAGTTAGTTATTTGCTACATCATATCTATGGGGTTAAATTTCATGCACGCATAAATTATTTCACTATAAATTTATTATACATGTCACCACTCTTACCACCTCGACTAATAATGCTGTGGTAACTAACACCTTCAAGATAATTCAATTTATAGGCGTGCGGGTCGTCATGGAGGCTTGGGAGGGTGAGGATTCTCTTATTTGAAAATGTTTGTAAAATTTTTGTTTAATTACTGTAACTCTAATGTGTAAAACCAAAATGTATAAGTATTTTAACTGATAACATCTTCAACCTTTGCTCTAACACTACATTTGATGACAGCTTTATAGTTGGACTGTTGTTTTGAACAGAGTTACAGAGTCAATATACAGAAATACAGGACCAGGATTTAATTCAATATCTCCTGAGAACTGTCCAATAGGTTCCTTTGATATTGTTAATTGGCAATATTGCCTGGTATGTTTTCACTGTTTAAATATTTTATACAGTGTAATATATTAATAAAACAATTCCAGAGTGTATTCCATGTAAACTCTACGCCGAAGATACGGCAATATTAACTATAGATAGTATAGTAAATATTTGCCGAACTGGCGAACTCATGTATTATAAAATATGTGGGACATATATTTGCACAAATTTGGTATTTAAATATATAATATGTGGTATTTGACTACTTACCAGATGAGGATAAGATTCCATGTTGATAAATAACTTCGGAATAATATCGCAAGTAGAATGGCGAGAAAAAAGACCAGCCAATTCAAGATAAATTGATAAAAATATCAAGATATTTTTGAAAGAATATAAACACGATATAACACGAGGCCTGACGAGGCTAAAGTATGCCCGTTCGCAGCTTAGATGCGGGCACGTGTAAACAATTGATGTAAATGAATCGCCGATTGGCTTAAATTGGCTTAAATTATATAAGCTCGTCGCTCAATGGTTATGTGTTAACATACGGTAACAGTAACATTGACGGCACGTTTGCGATAGCATATATATCTGCTTCGCAGATACAAAAACCTGGCAATTTGTCTGAATTTGAAATTGTGAAATAATCATGGATTGCTCTGTGTTTGTACGACAAGAGCGAGGACAATGAAAATTTGCGTTTTGGCAGTGGCAAAACTGGCCACATAGCATCAGATCATGCTATGCAAATTTTTACAATGCGTCTACAGTAAGTGGGGCCACTTAGAGAACACTAACCAATTAAATTGCACAACAAAAATTGAAAAAATCAAGAAACGGCGCATTCGCCAGTCAGCATTAGGCCCAAAACAATTTGAACAAATAAACTAATGTCAAACGGTAAAAATAGATTTATAAAAGTAAACGCTGCAGTTAATGGCTTCCTCAATCTTTCTTTTTATTCGACTAGCTTTAGTTTGATTAGATGTTTCTTTTTATTCTGCAATGCGATTGGTTAGTGTTCTCTATGTGGCCCCATTTACTGTAGATTGATTTACTAATGATTTGCATTATTCACTGAACCTTTAGAAATGAATTGTTTTTATTTTTTTTTAGATGCGAGTTTATTAGCATAGCATGACCAGTTGCCCTGGCTCTAGCTTCGCTGCTGGTTTCTATTATACTGTGAATATGAATTTGCTGTTGCATAAAATTATTAAGTTTGTCACAATTATACGTACAACTCAACTCTTTCCATTTGTAGCGTATTCTTATTTCGTTCTAATTTTGAAAGAGCGAATATGGCAAGAGCATTATGTGCGCATGCGCCTCGATTTACTAACGGTGATCTTCACTAACAAACTTTTGAAAAGTAAATGGAACATAAAATGGAAATTTTTACAGCGCACTCACTAGTGTTGTATACAATGTACAAACCACGCCAGTTGAAATAATCGAAGCTACAAGAGGTACACCAGCAACTAAAAGATATGAAACACATGATATTAACGGCTTATTGACCTCGCTTGTTCGGTCTGTACTGTGAAATATCAGACCAAGGTTTTTTAGTATGGACAGAGCGACGAAGGAGCGATGTCCATGCAAAAAACAGAGATCTGATATTTCACAGTACAGACCGAACAAGTGAGGTCAATAATCGGTCTATTATATGGCTTAGTCTGTGGGCATGCGCATGCATATACTTTTCGCGCGAATTAAAACGGCTATCCTCAGTTTTACTGGGTAACAATATACGGTAGGCATGCATGCTAAATCAAAAACAATTTGGTTGTTTGAAATTTTTATCTGCAAATTTTAATGACACACAATGTCACAATTGGAAAATTAAAGGCAAAATTTTTTTCTGTTTGCAAAGCAAAAATTTCCCGCCAGATATACGACATTCGGGACACCGGTCCAGATACGGACCACGGTCCGGATATGGGTTTTTACGGACTGCTTGTCAACCAATCAGAATAGAGAATTTGGGAATTTTGAAATTTTCTTATCTTTCAATGTATAAATAAACGACAAACGCTACAACGGTAATTTATCGAGGATTTCACCGAAGATTGAGTAACGAACAGATATCAGAATTTTTGGCGTGCCACCCGAGAGCACTAATTGTAGATGCGCTTTGTAGGTGGAAATTGTAGATGAAAGTGGAAATTTTATACATTTATTAGACCTACCAATTATACCTAATCAGGAATAGGAAAAATGGAACTATAGGCTTTATTGCGGGAATCGAACTTCTCGCCCTTCTAGTCCAGTTGCCGAGCCGTAACCCCGAATTCATGTATATATCAGATATTTACCCTGCACACGCTTACATTGGTATCATCTTAGTGTTATGCTATAGGGCCCACTTGCCGAGCTCTAACTTGCCGTTAGATTTCGGCAAGTGCACTCTATAGCTCAGTCGGGTTAGAGCCGCAGCACCGGAATCGTACAGCCGCAGATTCGGTTCCTGCCAGTTGGCATTTAGTTGCATTTTACCCAATTGCTCCTGCATGGTTATAGGTAATAATTGTATAAAGTTTAAACCCCAATTAATTTCGATCTACTAAACCTTCTGCATTCAATTCAGTGGCTTAACTACTGGGGGCCTGACCTGACCCAAACCAGGGGCCCTGGAGAAGGAACTTCTTAGGGGGCCCTTGGCTAATATCAAATAATACAAATATTGTATTTTAACTTTTATTGTAGTGTTGGCGACCGGATGGTCATCAATAAGAGACTATATAGACTATATACGAGCGATAAAGACAGATTACCCGAAATCAAGACTGAAACTGACTGAAGACTGAAGCAACATAGTAAAGGAGGTGAACGCAAAGAGAAATCTTCTCTGGGAAAATATTGTTACTGCACTTAATTTTTGCATCTAATGATATGCAAGCATTTGATATGGATCCTGGCAAATCGGGAAGAGCACTAAATTTAGATGAAATAAGAATGGAAAAAGATTTTTTTAAAAATCCACTATCCTTGCTCTTAAGTTTGGACTTCCTGTTTCGTTTGTTGAAAAAAGAACAAGAAGGGTCCCCAGATTTTTTGACGAAGGGGCAACAGACGAGCTTATCATTGACGCGAAAACAAAATTCCGTGTGGAACTGTAATTTCCAACAATGGAAAGCCAGAAGAACGTTTCAAAGGCCAGCAGTAGGAGATGGCAATAAAATAAGAAGTGCAGCTCGCGAAAATATATACGTACCCAAGCATTATTTGCGAAAGCGAAATCACCAGCACTTATTTCAAGTTGGCATGAGCAATAGTTTTTTTTTCTCTTTCTGCCCGTTACTGTTGCGACTGCCGCTAAGCGATCATTTAGTTAACTTAATAATATTATAAAAAACTATTTATAGGATCCACAATGGCATAGGAAAAATTTAATGCATGCACTTGCTGTAAATTCTATATTGAAGTTGAATATGCAAAAAAGGCTTGAGATTGACAAAACGATTGATATCTTTGAAGAGAAAAAGACCGGATCAACTAATTTTAACAGTTAACTAAAACAATTTGGTTGCAAATTAAATTGTATTTGCTTACACCTTGTCAGTATATTAATTGTTATGAACTATGTTGTTGTTGCTGTTGCGCTGTTGCTTAAGCAATAGAAAACGGAGTAGAGTAGTGAAAGACCTCCCCTATGGCAACGGAAGTAATTAGTATGCAAAATCTATGACGTCACTTTGTTCAGCTAACATTCTTGGCGGAATTTATAATGAGCTTGCAAAATCTATAACGCCAGGTAGCGCGACCAATTAACGCGGGCAGGCCTGGGCCAAATGTGGCAGGCGATCAATTAGCATCACAACTAGTTTCTGACAAATTTGTAATAAAACGACAAGAGGTTGCATGTATAAAAGTATGAAATAGAAGTTAGTTTTTAAAATCTACCGTTAGCTCAGTTGGTAGAGCAAACTGAGGACTGTAGTTATTACCAAGTCAGTATTCCTTAGGTCACCCGTTCGAACCTGGTACGGTAGAAAATTTTTTGCCTTACAACCATGTAGCAACGTTGTGAGTCCCAATCCCTCTCTTATTTTCAACACGCAATTGAAATTCGTTTTAATTCTTTTAATGAATTTGATGGCTAGTTTTGAGCAATAAGTTTCCAAACAGAAACAAAAAATTGCAATAGAACTAAGCAGTTGCTAAGTTAACATGGTTGTCAACGCCGTTGTTATGATCGCTATTTGCATGTTGTTCAACATTATTTAACAAACCTACATACATATATACGTTTAAGATGACAGAGTCAGATAGAATACTTGAACGAAAAAACTTGTAGGCTAGAACAATTTAACAAACAGTCATATTTTTGACACTATCGTCTGCTATTTGTATCAATAAATATGTTTTAAACTTTGCTGTGTTGTTATGTGTTGCTAAGTCATTAGGTGGCGTGTAGGTAATTAATGTATTAGGCGAACAAAAAATTGCATAACTAAGTGTATCCCAATGGATAGATAGGGATATAATCAGGTGTTTGGTGTAAGCATAGTTTATTTGATTGAAAAATTTTTATCGAAATGTATAGTAGAGTTATACCCATCTCGGAAGAGATAAGTCGCGTATAGCAGATAGATTTATAACGCAGGTGTTTGCCTTAAAATCAGGCGCGGGCCTTTGCGGGCGAAAATTTACACAAGACTTCAGTTTTAAAATTAGGCCTACATTTATTTCTTCAAAACGTTTTACAAAGTTTAGTACGGTCTACTTCTGAGAGAGTAACGTTTAGGAGTTTTTGTTATTTTTATGCTTCTAATCGTCACTTGTTTGAGATGTTTCGCTTTCAGATTCATCATCGCAGTCGCTTTCATCTTTCGTAATCCATTTTGGGACGTCTTGGATCTTCTTCCAGTTTTTGCTTCTTGACTGATGATAGATTGCTGCGGTGACTTCGCCTTCTTTTGCTTCCATGTCCCGTTTGACGCAGAAGAGTCCTTGCTCCTTGCTCAACAAATTCTTTAACAACTTTCCCTCTGTGAGTCTTTACAGATTCTCTTACATTTTTTCCTTGGAGTACATCTTGACCAATTTCTGTGGCCGCTTGTAATGCTCTTTTGCCAACAACTTTAGCTCCTTGTTTGAATAGAGGGATAGAATATCTTGCAAGGCTCTTGAAAATACTTCCGATCCCATATCCCCTTTGCATACGTGCACCATGAAACCCAGCGATATTCTTACCACGCTGCTGCCTCAAGAAATGGTCTTTCAATAGCTTTGTCTACAACAAGGGTACCTTTCACCATGTTGACGTGTTCAGTTCAAATTCACACAGTGAACTGATCAAATTAAATATCACTTTGTTAATTTATTTTATGGTCAAAAAATGTCTTTATCCTTACTAACATCCATAATTTCATCACAATGACAATGTTGGCAACAGGGGCGATTTGTCAGACTGTCTATCCTGGTAGGACCACTTGTGGGCTAGCATTGTAAGGACACGCCCATTTACGATTAGGCTTTTATCAACTTCCAGTCTTGCAAGACCTTTGAGAAATATAGTACACAAGAGCTCCACCAACGGTATGTGTTTCATATAACTGCTGGTCAGCAACGGAATGAACACTTAGTTGGAAATAACATATTTATATATTAACGAAAATAGATTTTATCTTCCGATATCTTAGGATATCATACAGTATCTTAGGATATCATACAGTATCTTAGGATATCATACAGTATCTTAGGATGTCATACAATATCTTAGGATATCAATATCTTAGGATATCATCCAGTATCTTAGGATATCATACACTGATCTTAGGATATCATACAATATCTTAGGATATCAATATCTTAGGATATCATACAGTATCTTAGGATATCATACAGTATCTTAGGATATCATCCAATATCTTAGGATATCGTACAATATCTTAGGATATTGTATGATATGCTAAGATACTGTATGATATCCTAAGATATTGGATGATATCCTAAGATACTGAATGATACCCTAATTAAGATATTGATATCCTAAGATATTGTATGATATCCTAAGATACTGGATGATATCCTAAGATAACATACATTATTATATACACAAGGTCTGGATATGAGGTATTCTGCAATCTGATTGGTTCTCTACTAGCAGGATATTAGCTCATATCCTGCTAGTAGAGAAAAACAAAATGGCGGCCAAACTGAATTTACGATGTTTTGCAAACGAGAAAACGGCAGGTTGTCGCTTTTTATAGCCTTCACAGGATTAAAAACACAATGAAAAAACTCCCACAAATTGTTTTCAGGTTAGGAAATAAATTTTTAAAATTTAAAATGGTTAAAAATATATATTTTTGAAAAATAATCGGCCGAAAGAGCGAAGATAAAAACATAAACAAAATAGAAAAATATTGAAAATATTCGAAAAGCAAAGTCTGTGAATTCAGACCTTGTGTATATAATAAAACAGTTATTGTACTCACTCTCGTCGAATATGAGCGATAGCGGATTCGGCGCTACGCGCCTCATCGGCTATCAGCTCATATTCGACTTGCATGAGTTCGTAGAATAACTGTTAAATATCTTAGGATATCATACAGTATCTTAGGATACCATACAGTATCTTAGGATATCATACAGTATCTTAGCATATCATACAATATCTTAGGATATCATACAATATCTTAGGATATCAATATCTTAGGGTATCATTCAGTATCTTAGAATATCATCCAATATCTTAGGATATCAATATCTTAGGGTATCATTCAGTATCTTAGGATATCATACAGTATCTTAACATATCATACAATATCTTAGGATATCATACAATATCTTAGGATATCAATATCTTAGGGTATCATTCAGTATCTTAGAATATCATCCAATATCTTAGGATATCAATATCTTAGGGTATCATTCAGTATCTTAGGATATCATACAGTATCTTAGCATATCATACAATATCTTAGGATATCATACAATATCTTAGGATATCAATATCTTAGGGTATCATCCAGTATCTTAGGATATCATCCAGTATCTTAGGATATCAATATTTTAAGATATCAGTTTCTTAGGATATCAATATCTTAGGATATCATACAGTATCTTAGGATATCATACAGTATCTTGGAATATCATAGCATTATTTTTGTTAGTTTGACCATATAATATCATGCTTGCGGGTATTCCCTTTGTTCTCGCAGGGCAATTAATAACTAATACACCTCATTATATTCATTTTTCTAATCCTACCCCCTTTACGTCATGTCAGGTAGAATTAGTTCTAATTCTACCCGAAACGACGTCAAAGCGGGTACGATTAGAAAAAATAAATATATCTGAAATCGCCAAAACTAAACAAAGACATGGAAAACAATTATACCATTTAATTTATACCATTATTTATTGTTAATTGTTTTTCAATGGCCCTGCGAGAACAACGGGAATACCCGCAATCATGATATTATAAGGTACAGTACTGCTCAAAAATAACCTAACACTGCGTTCGCGTTCCGAACGCGTTCCAAACGCGTTCCGAACGCGGTCGGAACGCGGTTGGAACGCGGTCGGAACGCGTTCCCGAGGAAACTTGGAAACGCGTTCCCCACTTTGACTAAAAACCGCGTTCTCGCATCGGAAAATCCCGACACCGAATGAAATATGAGCTACTGTAGGTTTTTACAGTTGACAACTATGAACAATTAATATCAAGCTTCATCCCGGGCTGCAATATCTATCTATCTATCTATCTATCTATCTATCTATCTATCTATCTATCTATCTATCTATCTATCTATCTATCTATCGAAATACCAGCCCGGTTTGATCCAGACTGAAACTCGACACAGTCCGGGCTGTAATCACAAATAATTTTAAAAAATCGTCTAACGGCTTTGTTCAGCGTGTTTGTTTCAACTGTATATGTTAATGTAACCATAAACACACAAATCAAATAGCCGAAAATGCTTCAAATCGCGATCGTGTCTTTCAACCCAAGCTAGAAAGGTCTGTGTTGTGCACATGCTATACTTCAGAAATTTAACAACATGGGATAAAAAAGTTCCGACTAAAACTCAGCCGGCTCAAACTGCTCACGGGCAATCAAATAGATCGCTATCAAACGTGCTGAAGCAAGCGTATCATGTAGCATACTTGCTACAGTTTATTTTAAATTGTCGCCGCTTGTGTAATTTTTTTA
>CACRXK020012314.1:0-14922 GCA_902702795.2 Paramuricea clavata
ACTAATGAATTTGAATATCTGCGTCTCAAATCGTGACGCGAAATTCTCATTGGTCAGATGCTATAATTTATATGTTTCCGCTGAGCTCTATATATAGAAATGATGTAAACTTTAGCTTTGATTTTCTCGACTTAGACAACATTCATTTTTAAAATTACTTCGCCAATAAACTCATGAGATGGCGGGGTTGTTTTTAAAGCCATTTAAAACACTCGCAGTCCTGCTCATGTTTTAAATAGTAGATAACTGACTATGTATGCAAGTGCTTGATCTATTAAGTGCAGAGACAATTCGATTCTCGAGTATAGATACCGCGTCTCTTATGACTGGTCGGATATACTCCTGTAGCCAATGCTTTTATTATTTTGTGAAATCGGCTTTTCTACTGGGATTGGATACAAACTTCACTTGCATGTTCGCTAGTCTAGTTGATATGACTTGTTAAGTCCAGTTCTATGCACTTAATTGTCTTCATGTAAGTGCTTGATCTCAAGTGCATGCAGACACTTGATATTCGTATACGATACACTTGATTCTCGTAAAGATATCAGACCAACCTTCAACGCATTCCAATTTTTTATCATGAAATATTCAACAAGCGTGGAATTACTACAATATATCATGCAGTTATCAGCTATACATGCGTTTGAATTGCCTATAGTAAATAGTTTGAATATTTCGGTTGCGTGCTATAAGATAACGTTGTCATAACAAAGAAATCATTTAGTCATTGTCATTGGTATCCATCATACCATACCAGTGTCGCTAGCAATTTTGTATACAAAGACTCTCATAATTATCGCGCGGCTGCCAGTTGGCCCATGTTTACCTTGACATTCTATATGTGTTTCTGCGTTTTTAGTGCTATTTTGCATAAAAAGAGTCATTGCTGAATAGTGAATTATGAAAGATGGAATCTCATTCTTGAATGTTCTTACTCGCAACTGCAAAGGCCACTGGCAGCCTGCCAGGTTGGAATTCGTAGGTGTTACGCTGGATATCTCTGGCGTAAAATATTATTGATATTTTACGCCATCGGCGGACGGGCGGACCAAGTGAATGATCACCTGATCATCGGCGGGGCGTAAAACGCCGTAAAATTCGTAAATTATGAAGATTGAAGAATCTTCCGATGAAAAATAATACCAAATTGTTTATTTATATATCTTGATACTTGGGAAACTGATTATATTTACAGGTACTATGCAATATTTTAAGGTATTGAGCTTTTTGGATATTTATTTGAAATGGTATACTCTTCAACCGACTTGGATTTAAGTTATTGACTGTTGGCTAGTGAGTTTGACTAATGGTCGCGGGTCGCGTGTAAAGACGCGGGTCGTAAAAAAGCTCCAAACCGTGTATTTTATTGAGTCGCGGGGTTGAATGAAATGTGTAAAACTCACATCATTTAGTTATTTAATGGTTTTTATCAATAGTATTATTCAATATTAACGTATATATGCCATAAATATTGTTGGATCATTTTTTGTCTATACGTACCGTACTATTTTCTCTATGCTCCCCCTGCAGTGGAGGAGGTATTACAGAGAAAACAAGCTCTTGGGCATGCAGGATTAACTCGTGCCAGGTAGTAGACAACAATTTTGAAAGATCAAGGCTATACATACAGCATCATTTCGAGGGTCAAGAGTTAAATTTAATACTCCAGTTCTCTTCGCTATCCTGTCATATGCATCCTATGGTATTACGTTACATTTATAATGCCTGCCTTTTTAATTCGGAAGAATTTGCATTTACAATTATAATATTTGCAATTGCACTGTGTAATACGTTCAGTATAGGAGTCAAGTTAAATGTTTATCCTAGCTGTTGTACTGAATCGAGTTAGCTAATCCAAAATGTTATATTACACATGCACTGTACCATAAAATATTTCTGTCCGTTGTCTAGCTAAATGATTTCCTTTAGAAAGGAATTGTCTAGTTACGGTAACAGGCACTTCATGTCATTCATATAACCCACCGGGTTTCACTATAGCACCTTTACCAATATTCCGATTCAAACTTATCCGTGGTCTTACACTACCATGTATATCAACACAGTGGTTGTGGTATGTCTTTAAGTATTTACATGGATTAAGAGGTTTCTTTTTCATCCGGTTTTTTAGTATCCAAATCATTCTGTTATCCGACCCCATGACATGCATATTATAATCGAACTCAGCCAGAACACAATCATCTAAAGGTTGTGTAAGCACAAAAATATAGGTATCATGTGAACCGACATAGCTTACTCCACAATATCCACGTTTTCCGCCCATATTGCATCTTTTTTCCTGACGTCCATGGCGTGTTAAGGCGTAAGATATATTACTTTTTACCAGAAATGTTTTATTTATCATTTCAAATCCTTCGCCAAGATAAATATCCATATTCGTTATAACCACAAACTGATTTTGGAGTCTGTCGTTTACGTATTCGAAAAAATCTCTGTATTTCGGCAAGGCGTTGATGCGATGTACAAATATTTTGTGTTTGTTATGAAAATTTTGTTCGCTCAATCTTTGTTCGGCTAATGGTTGATTAACGAGAAGATGAACAGCTGTGACTAAAGTGTGGTTGAGATTTTTCTGTAATGTTTCTTCTATCTCTTCCTGTCGTTGCCATAGTCTGGATCTGTTGGTTTCTGTTTGGCTTTCGTTCCAAGGTTTTTCAGTCATCAGTGGATAGTTAGTTATTACATGGATTCCTGATTCCTCCTTCTGAGGTGGGACGTTATAACGGTTATTCAAAACAGCTTTTAGCCAGGCAAAGCCGTATAAGGTAAAGATTGCTCCAGAAACCAAAAATAACTTGAAGCACACTTTCCGCCGTTTAAGTATGCCCATTCCTTGCAAGATTCAGGATAATTACTAGGGACGTATTGGTTTGATTTACCAAGTAAAGACTTATGATCCTTTTCTTCAAGATCTATCTTTCACATCAGCCTAAATATACATTATGAATTTTTTAACACAAATTAAATATTAACCTTCTAAAATGAGTTCTGTTTTCTTATTTCAGTACGTTTATTCAGTTATATTTATATACTGTCCGAATATTTGTTCCTAGACCGCGAGCAGTCAGAAAAAAGAAGGGACCGCCGACAGCACAAGAAACGAAATACGCCCACTTTTTGCTCTTGCCGAGGTTGGCTCCGCTTTTCATAAACATTACTTATATCCAATTAAACCTATCCAATAGGAACCGTTAAAGTTATGTTTATTTAAAAAATCAACATTAAGTCTGGAAATTATTTATAGCATAATTACTACGTATCAGATTTGATTGACAGGCCAAAAAATTTCAAAGACTTTCAAAGATTTTTTCTGCCTATTTTCAAAGACTTTTCAAAGACCTTTTAGAGCAATTAGCTGTCGAAAAACTGCGAGTGTAAACACCATTTTCCCCCGAGTAATTAGTCCCCACAAATCACATCCTAAAATGCGCCTTTCGTCGATATTTGCGAAAATCTTGCTTCAATCAATCTGTAGTTTTATTAGGTAGGAAATCGTATAACCAAATAGTCACTAAAGACTTTTAAAGAGTTTCTTCGCTTTTTCACACAAGTCAAAGACTTTTTAAAGACCTTAAAGACCTGCATTCAAATTTAAATATTAGAATGTTAGGGTTTGTAATCCAAGTGAGTATATATACATTTTAAGACCTGACCAGGAACGACTGCGAAAAATGCCGCACAAGGTCCTGTGTGCGGGTTGTGATAAGGTTCAATTCCTACCAGAGGACCTTGTGCTGCATTTTTCGCAGTCGTTCCTGGTCAGGTCTTAAAATGTATATATATACTCACTTGGATTACAAACCCTAACATTCTAATATTTATTCCACCAAGTGAAGTGCAAGAAACCTAATAATTGAAGTGCACCTTATCACAACCCGCACACCCGATTACCTATATATACATGAACTTACGGTTACAGCTCAACAACTGGTCTCTGTAGCTCAGTTGGTTAGAGCGCTGCTCCGGGACAGCGCATACTATTCTTATTAGATGCGCTTCCCTTACATCAGCGCATTGATGAGCACAAGCGATCGGTAATCGGGAAACATATGAGGGAAGATCACGAAGAGGATGCGTCGAGAATTGAAGGTTGCTTTTCAATTCTACGAAAATGCCAAGGAAAGTATGAGTGTCTTCTATACGAAATGTTGTATATCAAGTAACTATCGCCGTCCTTGAACACTCAATCGGACTCGATTCGTTCAAAACTTTATACTTAGTCCTATAATTAATGGCCTTTATGTTTGTTTTGTTCAGTATGTTTGTTTGTTGTTGTTTTTTGTGTACATGTTATGAAAGACAGAAATATGTTTAATCTGTTTTATGTATTCTTTTAAATGTAATTTATGTAATTTATTACGTCATATAAATTTAAATTTTGCATGCTTACGCAATAATTTGCTAACGTGACACGAACGGTTTAATTAAAATCAACGCAATATATGTAATACTATAACTTGAAAATGATGCACGCTGTAGCATCGAAACGTCGTTTAATAAATGTAATATCGCTATCATTTGTTTCAAAATTATTTATTTCTACGACGAAATATAGACGAAATTTAACTTTTTTCGAAGATGCAAGTTGTTTTTACTCCCTGGACAGATGAAATTCAAAAAATAAACTCAGGGTGGGTTTAAAATTTGTTTTTAATGCATTTTTCTACTCAGAAATATCCTTGGAATGTTTATTTATGATTAAATCCTTGAAAACACTTAGTGCAAAAATCGTGATTTTGCTAAAAATAGGAAAAAGCTAAATTGTCAACTTAAGATTGCAAAAAATCTAGTCGAGAGCCTCAAAACGGGACTATCTCTAAACGATTCTTCAAAGATTTCTTAATTCACTAATCAAAGTGTTGTTCATGTGAAAATACGGGTTTATATAAAAAACGGCACAACCGTCTAATGTAGTCTGTAGTAGTCTGAATAGGTGCCTCTTAATATTTCGCTAGAAATTGCATGTGTTTGCTAATCCTGTTCGTAAAAGCATATTCGTTGAACAATTAGAATCTATTGATTCAGAAAATATGAGCAGTTTTGAATTCATGGGAATACATTTCCATCTTTCTCCAAATTAATACGGGGTGATTTATGGGGGGTAAAGATTGGCACAATAAAATAAAAAAAATTAAAATATTTTAAAATCTGGCCGAGAGCCTCAAAACCAAATATGGTTTAAACTACTCCTTAAAACATATACTTTATTTTGGGAAGTAATTCATTCATCTAAAAATACGGAATAGTATAGGAATTATTGGACATTTCCATCGGAATCCGAGGCAGTTCCGATATATAAGGTTACGCAAAAGTTGCAATTTTATAAATATTTTTAGCCTGTGAACGTTCTCATACTTTCCTCGCCTTCCCAACAATGCAATGGATTAACAATTTTTTGGTTAGCAAAAAAAAAAACGAGGCAAAAACGCAAATAAAATGCTCAAAAACCAAATTATTGTATTTACTCGCCCCAAGTCTCTTTCTCTTAAACCGCGCAAAATGTAGCGCATGCGCAGACAAATTTCCCACCTGTTTGTGCCGACTAGTATAGCCAACATAATCTGCATCGCACAGATCACATTTATATCTATACACAACGCGTTGTTGATTTACAATTGGTGGTTTCATCTCGTGAACTTTAACTTCTTCTTTAATCTTTCTACTTTTAAATACTGGCTCTAATGATCTACCAATCACCGTACCAAGGCCTGCGAGTTGTCTTCGCACGATATCAGACGACTTCTGATCTTTAAACGGCAGGGCCACGCAAATCACATCTCTTTTCACATACTCAGTTGGGGTCGAGCTGTTCATTTCTGAGTCGTTTAGACTACTGTAACAGTTTGTACTATGGTTTGCCTGCGAATCAGCTTAACAAACTTCAACGCGTGCAGAATGCAGCAGCGAGACTGATACGCAATGTCTCACGGTTTGACCACATAACACCAACCTTGATGGATCTACACTGGCTGCCAGTAAAATTCAGAATTGACTTCAAAGTTTTACTAAATGCTTTCAAGGCACTCCACGGTTTGGCACCTGACTATATCTCTGAGCTTATAACCATCAAACCTCCATCGTCTTATAGCATGAGATCGAATTCGAAACTTTTGCTCCAGAAGACTACCCTTAAAACATTACCGACTCTTGGTGATCGTTCGTTTGGATGTGCAGCGCCAAAGTTGTGGAATGATTTACCTTTACGCATCCAGCAAGCTGATTCCATCGGGAGCTTCAAGAAACTCTTAAAGACACACTTATTTAGGAAAGCGTATTATAATATTTTATAACAAAACAGTATGATTTTATCAATAATAATAATATCTTTTACGAAACTAATAGTATATATACTCAAAACTGATTATTAATGAATAGTCTGGACTGTCTTAACTATCTTTTATCTTTTATATAAATATTTAGATTTTGTTTTATACCACTGTCATGCGCATGTGAGCATATCCGAATGGAACTTGCGCAATACAAATTAAATTATTATTATTATTATTATTTCTTGGTTACAAACTCAGAGATGATTGAGTCAACGAGTCTGAGAGGATATCGTAGATTGGCAAAAACGCTCTTTAGACGATCACACTCTTCCACAAAGTGTTTCCAGGATGACGATAAACGGAATGCACGGTTTAGCATGGTAGTAATCAATGATTTCTTATATCTACGATCGACATGGCTTTGGTAGTGAAGAAGGAGGCCGGTATTTGTTGGTTTGACGTAAACTTTCGTTTCGATATGGCCATGCGTTCTTATCGCTTCCATACCAAGAAAAGGCAGCTTCCCGTCGACTTCACATTCCATTGTAAAATTCAAGGATGGATGGCAGTTGTTGAGGGTATTAAGAAAATCTTCCGCCGATGCAAAACTTCGTTGGGTGGTAATGGTGTCATCAACAAAACGGTGGTAAAACGAGGGCATACGGTTGTTGTCAACGAGTTTCTGTTCAATGGAACACATGAAGGTGTTCGCCATCAAGGGGCCAAGTGGTGATCCCATCGCAACGCCGTCTACCTGCCGGTACAGCTTACCGTCTAACTGGAAAAGTTGGTTCTTCACGGCCAAGTTCAACAAGTTGGCTAGTTCCGATCTTTCGAGTTGTAGATGATGTCTTGTTGAACCACTCGTTATGAAATGCTTTGTCTACCACGATTTCTATTGTCTCATCAACCGGGACGTTGGTAAAGAGGGAGGAAACATCATACGAGACTAGGATTTCACCATCTTGGATTTCTTTCTTTCGCAATTCTTCGGAGAATAAGAGGGGATCAGGAATAGTGTACTCGTTGGTGGAAAGAGGCTTTAGCTTCTCGTCGAGCCATTTTGCGAGCTTGTAGTTGTAGGTATCCGTGGCAGAAAGGATGGGGCGCATTGCCAATTCTTTCTTATGGGTCTTAGGAAGACCGTAAAGATGCGCAAGACGTGAACCTTTCGGCGATATGAAATCTGCGATTTGTTTTGGTAAGATCTTTCGTACGGCGCTTTCTACATCAGCGCATTGATGAGCACAAGCGATCGGTAATCGGGAAACATATGAGGGAAGATCACGAAGAGGATGCGTCGAGAATTGAAGGTTGCTTTTCAATTCTACGAAAATGCCAAGGAAAGTATGAGTGTCTTCTATACGAAATGTTGTATATCAAGGAACTATCGCCGTCCTTGAACACTCAATCGGACTCGATTCGTTCAAAACTTTATACTTAGTCCTATAATTAATGGCCTTTATGTTTGTTTTGTTTAGTATGTTTGTTTGTTGTTGTTTTTTGTGTACATGTTATGAAAGACAGAAATATGTTTAATCTGTTTTATGTTTTCTTTTAAATGCAATTTATGTAATTTATTACGTCATATAAATTTAAATTTTGCATGCTTACGCAATAATTTGCTAACGTGACACGAACGGTTTAATTAAAATCAACGCAATATATGTAATACTATAACTTGAAAATGATGCACGCTGTAGCATCGAAACGTCGTTTAATAAATGTAATATCGCTATCATTTGTTTCAAAATTATTTTCAAAAAAGTTTTTGATTAAAAGTAGAAATAAATAGTTTATAATTGTCCGATTTCAGTTTAAAGTCTTTTATCCAGGACATTTTTCAACAGCCTTTGAATAAACAAACTTAAATTCTTGTACATCCACTGTTTTCGTCCCAAACGAGAAGTCCAAAAACTCGTTTTTGCTCATTTTAATAATTTAAAACAAACTTTTTGCTAGCGCCCGCAATTTACTGACCAGCGACAGCAAATTTCCCACCTGTCTTCCCAGTGTGTCTTGGATTGGTGATTTCAAAATATTGTATTGGCAGTATTGCTTGATTGAGATGCCAAAATCTGAGCAGGACACATTGTGGCTTCAATTATATCTTGTGTGGTGACGACATCTGCCCATATTTTATTAAGTTAAATTCGCCATTAATTCCCACTTGCTTTTCTTTGCTTTTCTAATTGTTTTTTGTAAATCTTTTCGGAGCGATTGCAGAATACCCGTCCACTTTTAAGCTATGCCTTTCAAACATCATGGATACGATGTACTAATACATCTACATTTCAATTCTCAATGGATTAATAATAAATAGATTGATAGGTTAAAATCCCATGGTGGTAAAGGTAGCAACGAGGCATACAGTAACTTAGCATTAATAGATCAAATTGTCATGGTGTTAAATCTAGCTGACTAGCTCTAATTCTAGTGGATACGCGGATACGCAGTCAAGTAGTTATTTCGAGAACGAGGCATACAGTTAGATTAGCATTAGATCAAATTCTCATGCTACAGGTAGCTAGCTCTATATTTTAGTGGATACGCAGTCAAGTAGTTATTTTGAGATTAAGGCGACAGTTAGCATTAATAGATTAAATTCTCATGCTATAGAAATCTTAAATGTGGTGTAATATGTAAATATGTTCCTCGCAACCGGACATTGGTGTTTGACAGATTATGATTAATTAGCGTCGCTGGGAGAAAAAAATTAAATTATAAAGCATACTAAGCATAATATTAAACATTAAAAGTCTTGCATGATATTTCCTTTATAGTATCAATTCGTAATATTGTCTTAGTAATCAGTTTGTGTATATTAGAACGTATCCGGTGAAATAGTGGCCGGGCTACATGATATGATATTACTAGTGCACGGGTATTCTGCAATATTTCTATTTGTGGAAAGTAGTCTTGATGAGTCGCTTGGAAATCTTTCAGTATTTTCTTACACACTAGTTATCTTATCCTGATTCTCTTCAATTGGGATATATAGTTTTACTGACTCGCGATAACAGTTCTTAAGTATTTTCGGAACAAGAAAAACACATTTGTAGATTTGCTATGACATCGCGAATCAAATCGTTCACCTTTCTACACGTGGTCAAAGAAGAACGTAGAGTGATGGATATATGGTGCACCAGTGGGTTACGAAGGGATCCATCAATAACACGCGGAGGCCTGGACCCTTTTCAATGATGCGTCCGACCATCAATGAGGAGTCCGACTGTCTACGGAAAAAAATTTTGCGTCGAAAACTGCAGACTGGCAGTCGAAAGCTCGTAATAAATAAGTTAGTTATAGTTTTTCATCGCTTGGCGTAAAGGCGGATTTCCATTCAGTGCAAAATGTTGCGCGATCGACTTTTCGCGATTGCTTTCTTTTGAAATGTTAACCGTCAAGTGGAACAAATCTCATTAGCTATAGTCGACTGCACACATTTCAAAAGAAAGCGATCGCAAAAATTCCATCGTGCGACATTTTGCACTGAATGGAAATCCGCCTTAAGAATAATATATATACTAAAACTGTCTGTACCAGTGTTGGTAGTACCAATGTGAAAATGCTGTGCTGAGTGGTAAATATTACTACCTTAAAAAATAAGCAGAAACTCGACGTTTCGAGCGAAGGCCCTTCGTCAAGAGTTAGTAGCAGGGATCGGGGAAAATGCACGGGCTTTATACTAAGCGTATGAAAGCATCACGTGACAAAAAAATAAACCAATTAGATGGATTTAATAATAATAACAAAGTGTAAACAACATGAACGCTTTTCTTATGTTTAATGCCATCATAGACAATCCAGAAGACATGTCTTCTGTTTTGTCTATGATGCCATCTGTCTTTGCCTGTCTATAGCAGACATTGACAACTTCTATTTATTACTTTTACCTTATTCCCACTCGTGTTTTGTTTCGATTATTTTTTGTAGTAATTGTCTTAACTTCCTGTTTATTTTTATATTTTTAATTATATTATATTCTGTAATGCGATTTACATATTTTGTTTACACTTTGTTATTATTATTAAATCCATCTAATTGGTTTATTTTTTGTCACGTGATGCTTTCATACTCTTAGTATAAAAGCCCGTGCATTTTCCCCGATCCCTGCTACTAACTCTTGACGAAGCGCCTTCGCTCGAAACGTCGATTTTCTGCTTATTTTTTAAGGTAGTAATATAACCACTCAGCACAGCCTTAAGAATAACAACGTCTGCGAGAAGGCTATTTGTCGTGGTGCTTCTATACGAAGTGTAATGCGTTGTCGTTTTAGAATTTATCTTTTTTGTAATTCAGTAACTGTGTTTGTATCTTAATGTTTTCAATATTGATTGGGTCCGCAGTAATTGGCTTATAAATTGCGGATTCCCTACCTTGAACTATGTAAAGTAAAATAATTATGCCTGTAAAATATTATAGTGTGCATTGCAAGGTGGCGTTTATAAATGAATAAATAAATAAACCAGAATCAGAAATCTGCGGGCGCATTGTCGTTCCTGCATGTTGGACTATAGATGCATGTCTGCTATTATCCATAACCCCTTATCGTTTATAAGTACTCGAGACTTAAATTCTCAACTTCTGGAATCTAGTATAACAGCTATATCTCATAAGCTATAGTCAAGCCTCCAGAGATTGGTCTTGAATTTTTATCTTTTAATGTACAGGAGATATAAACTCGCTACTCTAAGTGGTCTATAAAACACCGCTATACAGGGTGTATAAAAAAAAGCGCAATCCTCGACTGAAATGTAAATTGCTAAACAAATAATAGACCAAAACCTTAAAGTTTACATTCATTTTAAAGCGTAGCCATTCAGCTTTCTAACAGTGGGTTGTTTCTTAAATTTGACTAATTGGTTCGCGGGTAATAATACTTTACGTTATTGCGATTGGAGATTAAAAAAATTGAGATGGAATAGCAATGAAATCGTTCTCATGAAAATAACTGATTTTTTCATTAAAACAAAAAAGTTTTGCATTTTATTAAATGGATTGTAACAATAAGTATAATTACGGCTTTTCTTCCACTATTTTTAACTCAGTTTGAAACTTCAAATGCGATATAATTTTGGCTTGGACCATCTAAGCTGACTGACATCAACTTGCTATAATTTCTGTTTACATTACATCGCAATTCGATGACACTCTGGCTCAGACACCAGAATGTTTTGACGATTTTTAGCATTCGTTTAGGATTTTCAAACAACCTGGTCTCTTTTAAAATACTTTTAATTTGTTCTTACGTGGTTTTCCAGATGTAGTGACGACAACATTGAAGTTTAAAGAAGAAAATTCTAACATTTAAACCGACTAAACAATAACATAGTAAACTTGCATAATTAAACAGCAACTAAAAATGATAGGTTTTACTAAATCTTTTCCTGTGCAATTATTACTAGCATTGGAGACAAGGATAATAGTTTGTTTGAAAGAGAAAAGAACAGGCTTTGAACTAAGCCTAAAAGCGTTTAACTAGAAATAGTATTTCGAAAGTTATTAAGCACAAAAGATGAATTGCGTTTATTTTGATACACCCTGTATACCCGTTGAGTTAATATCAAGTCTTAGATATTGGTAGTCAGTCCTTACAGTATATCTTTGTATGCGGATTTGTCATGAGTAGTTAAATATTATAGCAACTATAAAATTAGACTTACCAAAATAAATTATGTTTCTGAAACAAATTGGTCTTGATGGCGTCATATTTATTTAGTGGCTAGGTATTTTGAGTAACGTTCGCTTTCAACCGAATTTATATTAAATATACTTAAGACAGGGCAATATGATTGCTGTGTGCAGAAGCTGTGTGCTGTCCATTTATGAACAAATTGAAACAGTGTTCGTGTTGCCATGGCAACCATGAAGTTTAATCATTTGTACTTGTATTGTCTAATTTCACAATAAATTGACAATATCTATATTTTCCTTCGGTGAATTTTTCTGAAAGTTTTTTTGCAGATTTATGGTCCATAAAGGAAAAACATCAAAATTTGAAGGGAGGTTTACAAATAAGTTTTCGAGATATTCGTGAATGACGGTTACAGAAAAAGTTATTTGTAGAATTTCTTAAAATTTGGATATGTTGTACCACTCGTCTTGTATAACAAAAATACAAAGTTTAAAAAAATTTCACCGAAGAAAACACGAGAAAATCATCGCTAAAATCGGCGAGGCCAGCATGAAAAAAAGTCGACTCGACACGAGCATGATCTGCGCATGCGTGTAAATTGTAGCGTTTGATTTATAGTGATTTCAAGTTTTTGACTTACAATACATACGGAAACAGATATTTCTGACTTGTTTGACATAAAAATAAAATATTAATCTTGAAAATACTAATAATAAAAACACTATTACGCATTGTATTAAATCCAGTGTTTCTTTACATTTGTTTTTGTTGTTAAAATCGGTGTGAAAACCTTTCAAAACATCGAACTACAAGTTTAACTTTTCATATAAAACAACTCATAACTGTTTTATTTGATTTAGCAGATAAAACGATACCTGTGAATTGAATTGATTGACATGACTTACATATTAAAGTTTTGGCGACAGTTCACTACTGTTCAAGAGTTAATAGAAGAGAGTATCATTTCAGTTTGACAGTTCGCAACACAACAAGTTGAAAATTTTGAGCATTATGAAAGACAATGCTGAACGTAAATACGTAAAAACACACTAAAAGATAGGTTAAACTAGTTAATATCATACGTACTTTCTTATAGATAAAAAAAGCGAAAAAATTTCCCGCGGCTTGTTTCAATATTTTTGCCGAACCGCGGAACCGGCCCGAACAGTGAACACAACGATTCCCATTGAACTATAAATAAACTGGAAGGCTAACTCCTATGATGAAGGTCTATGATTCGTTGAAGCCGACGCGCGGGAAAATCAGCTTTCAAAAGGACTAAGGAGAGTTTCGAGGAGTGAAAAAAGTTCGGTCAAAAGTTTGTTTTCGAGCAAAAACGTGCAAGAAAAACACTTTTTTCATGGGAATACAACAATGATTAGGATTCAAACCAGGTTTTCCGATTAGTTCCAACTGTTTTACATCTCTCTGCAGCAAAAAGTAAGGAGTTTTGCTTTTGTATTTTGAAAAAATGACGAAGGTTTGGACGCGCAGAAGGAAACTTCGTTCTTCAACTCAAAAAATATATACTATAAAACATTTTGACAGTCCCAAAACTTATGTTGTACTAAACCCCAGATACTGTTAATGATCCTGAGCTTTTAGTCCTGGTTTTATTCCTTCTAAAACATTGGGATATGACTGGTTTATATATTTGGCCTAATAACTGTAGCTATTATGGTCAAGCAAGGTCAAACTTAATTGAAATCATTTGTTTTGTTTTCCCGTGAGTCTCAATGTTTCCCGAGACCACAGTTAATAGAATACATGGTTTAGAAACTCAATAAAGTGCAATATAACTCATTAAAATACAAAACAAGTGAAACTCCAAAAGTCGATAACATTTTTATTTATCTACGTTTCGACTATATTTCAGTCATCATCAGGATAAACTAGCTAGGTTATATATCAAAAGCGGTATTTATATGAAGAAATACGATACAATAATTAGGTTGATTATTAATGAATTAATTAAATATGATTAGTTCTTTAGAAGCTTTAAGTCCATGATTAAGTTCAGGTTTATATCTTTGAATAGCGAGGGATTCTTGATATAGCAAAAGGGACCAATGGTTAGATTTATCAATTATTTCAGTGTTGTTGAAAACATGTTCAGCCATTATACTGGTTTGATCAGACTTTGCGTCATCGTAGGGATATAGTTCTAAAAGGGCTTTAATATGTTGAAACTGTTCGCAAGTAGAGAGGTGTTGATGGATTACAGATTCTGTGTGATATGAATGTTCCTTAGTTCTGGTGTATAAGCAGCGATCAGTTTTGAATCGGGTGTGCGGTCAAGTCCACCTTATCACTACCCGCACACCCGATTACCTATATACACATGAACTTACGGTTACAGCTCAACAGCTGGCCTCTGTAGCTCAGTTGGTTAAAGCGCTGCACCGGAATCGCAGGGCCATAGGTTCAATTCCTACCAGAGGACCTTGTGCTGCATTTTTCGCAGTCGTTCCTGGTTAGGTCTTAAAATGTATATATTCTCACTTGGATTACAAACCCTAACATCCTAATATTATTTCCACCAAGTGAAGTGCAATAATCTAAGGGCTATTACTATAACAAGGAATGGGGAATCGGGGAAAGGAATCGGGGAACGGGGAATGGGGAATGCTAAAACCCGGAATACTAAAATGGGGAATCTCTAAAACCCGGAATACTAAAAGCCGGAATCTCTAAAACCAGGAAATACTAAAAGCCGGAATCTCTAAAACCCGGAATACTAAAATGGGGAATCTGTAAAACCCGGAATACTAAAAGCCGGAATCTCTAAAACCCGGAATACTAAAATGGGGAATCTCTAAAACCCGGAATACTAAAAGCCGGAATCTCTAAAACCAGGAATACTAAAATGGGGAATCTCTAAAACCCGGAATACTAAAATGGGGAATCTCTAAAAGCCGGAATACTAAAAGTCGGAATCTCTAAAACCCGGAATACTAAAAGCCGGAATCTCTAAAACCCGGAATACTAAAATGG
>CACRXK020012315.1:0-14484 GCA_902702795.2 Paramuricea clavata
TACTAAGAGCGACTAAAGGCTACACAAGCGTTCTGTCGTTATCGGAAAATGTATGGCTTATAAGTTGTCATTACTCATTAGTGAATGCGCGTATACATGAAACTGTTTTTACAGTTTCAATATTAGTTTGTAAATCTCTGAATGGTAAAACTTGCCAATACTCCAATAATACGTTTCAAAAAAAGACAAAAAAGCTTTAGTTTTGAAGAGTTAAATTTTCAAACGTGTAAGGCAATAATAAGATGAAAGTATCACGAAATTATTTGAATAAACCACATCGCATATATGGGGGGGGGGGGGCGAATGTCCTAAAGAGGAGCGATATTCCTAGGGTATTCGCCCCACCCTCGTGGGAGGCGATATTCCTAGGATATTCGCCTCCGGGGGCGATATTCCTAGGAATATCGCCACGTTTTGAGGGGGGGGGGGGCGAATTTCCTGGGAGGGGCGACCTTTTTAAAAATTCTATCTTGCCCCCCCAAAATTTGAGTTTGCCCCTCAAATGCCCCCCCCCAAATTTGGAAGCCTGGCGCCGCCACTGTTAACTGCGAGTCATGTTACTTGTAAAATAAACTCTTCTTCACAAAAAGAGAATTGCTAGGGATACAACTACCAGACAAATACAAGCAGAACTTCGAAAAGAACTTTGCTTGAAATGTCGACGTTCTGCTTGTATTTTTCAGATACAATTATCTCTCGCAAGCCGCACCTTTTTTTCTCACAGATTGTTCGAGATTCCTTCACAAAACGCACAGTGTTCACGCAAAATTATTTCGTCTGCTCATCGATCTCGAATTGTCGCTAAAACGTTTTCCAGGTTCACGCTCAATTGCACGCAATCAAAAGAATCATCGATCACCAAAATCATTAATCATCAATCACGTTTCAATGTGAAACGTATATAGGGGCTCTTGAATTAAAGTGCTTTACTTTTTATGTACACCTTTTATCTCCAATGGCACCGCCAGGATTTTTTTTTCTTTTTTTAGGGGTGGAGGCGCTTAATAATTGTGATGTCCCAGTTCGAAAGGAGTCGGATACTCGGAGACGTGTTCCCCAGGGAACAAAACCAGGGTCACTAAAACGTAATTTCTTGCATTATGGAGGAACGTGGAGAAAAATGTATAGGTCTTAACAAATCAGTTTTTAACAGTGCGGACGAATCTAAAACTACACTCTGAAAAACATTTGTGTATCTCAAAACGCCGATAAACCAGGTGGTCCGTCGTCTATAGTTCGAGATTATGTTATACAGTACAAACATTGAGAATTTGAGATTTATACGAGTAAAATACTTGACAATCGAGTTGGTATATACAGTTGAAATCACGCATTTCAGGACTCGCCATGATCTCAATCAAGAAGTGAAACTGGAAAGTCTAGCCTACAGTATTAACCACATATTCAAGCATATCTAATGATGCCAGTAATAGGTGCAAGCCGGCTAAATATTGAAATTTTTGGGCATCTCGTTCAATAGAACTAATTTTGTATATATAATTTTCGATATAAATATATAGCCTGTCGAAGGAAAGATGGCTGTGAAACTCATTAAAATAAAAATATAACTCATTATCTATTTTAGTCAACGTTTATTCATAAATCTGGTCCTTCACCGTCAAGTGCGTGTGTATTGTATTTTTGCCAAATCCACAAATAGCAATTTCCAATTTCCTTATTGTTCGAGTCACGGATAGGTAACTTTCCTGAAGCATTGCTATTGGTTAGCTAAAATACAATACACATGTGACGGTGAAGGACCAGATTTATGAATAAACGTGTACTAATATATTAGATAATGAGTTAATATTGTTACTCTAAACAGCTTCATAGCCATCTTCCCTTCGACAGGCTATGAATTAACGAAGGGGCAGAGGCGAAAAATATAGCCTGCGGTCTGGAAAAAATTATACCAATGGACTCCCAGTGGTTTGGTCTAAAATGTGTATAAATTTGCGTAATAAAATCATTTCATGTACAAAAAATCATACCATGCAAGGATTGTCCAAGTTAATGATTAGATACGTAAAGAATGCTCATGCATCGAATTATTATAATAGAGAGGTTAAGATACCCCGGTTCCGCTTTACGGGTACGGGTGATATACACGTACCCGTACCCGTAAACCGGGGAACGACTTGTAACTTAAGAAATCCAAGATATTTCGGCGTGAGTAAACCAATCAGAGAATGGTAACTTTCGCTATTAAAGTTCGCCATAAATTGTTGAAAACTTTGACTAGCATATATGCATTATTTATTTGGGTAAGATGTTGAAAACTTTTACTATTTAAACGGCCCACAAATAGTAAACAGAAAACACCCGTACCCGTTTGTCTTTTACGTGTAGACCATGGTTTACCGCGGGGAAACGGGTAGAAATTACGGGTAAAAATGCTGACATCAGCAGAAATTGGTTAACAAAATGGCGATACTCGTACCCGTAAACCGGAACCGGGGTATCTTAACCTCTCTAATAATCACTCAATCATTGCACGCGCACAAAGACTATGGCTCAGTTGAAATTGCATAATTTCTCACCCATTTTATGACCATAATGTCTTTCTTTGAATTCGTCCCAAGATATCATTCCATCGCCATCAGTGTCAATCGGAGACCAACGTTTATCCACCTCATCTCTCAAATATTTCAGTTGAATATATTCCATCCAAGATCTCAATTCTGTCTTAGTTACATTGTCATTACCATCTTTGTCTATTTTATCGACGATTTCACTGAAAACGAAAATTTCAATCATACGTTTCCCCAATTTGTGTTTATAAAATAAAGCAGTGGTAAGACGACGTATATATATATATATATATATATATATATATATATATATATATATATATATATATATATATATATATATATATAAATATATATATATATAAATATCAAGAAATCATAAATCTTCAAAGTAAATAAATTATATTTTACGTTTCGGGGACAAGCCCCTTCTTCAGAATAACGCTACATCATCTCCGTCTCTTGCTTAAATAGTCTAACGTTTAGCTATGCATAAATTAATTAAACCTCTTCCCTTAAATTAAGCCCACGTGGGACATAACTATTAAGTTTCTCAATCCAAAAGCTCTCCCTCTCAGTGGGGTTATTAACGTCCGTGACGTCAATAACCTGCACTAAAAAATCACTTAGACCTGAATGTCCCTCCCCTCAAAAATGGGCATACAATTGTTGCCCACAAATATTTCTCTGTCCCCGCCCATATCTATTTAATGCACTCTTGTGGTTATTAAATCGCAATCTGAACGGTGTTATGGTATTCCCCACATATTGCAACCCACAGAATTTACAACTAATCAAATACACTATACCCCCCGAGTCACAATCGAAGCGATGATTAATGCAGAAAGACCGCCCCTCAACACTCCACTGAGAGGGAGAGCTTTTGGATTGAGAAACTTAATAGTTATGTCCCACGTGGGCTTAATTTAAGAGAAGAGGTTTAATTAATTTATGTATAGCTAAACGTTAGACTATTTAAGCAAGAGACGGAGATGATATAGCGTTATTCTGAAGAAGGGGCATGTCCCCGAAACGTAAAAAATATAATTTAATTACTTTGAAGCTTTTGATTTCTTGATATTTATATATATATATATATATATATATATATATATATATATATATATATATATATATATATATATATATATATATATATATATATATATATGGAAGGACTTGCCGGTCGATGATTTAATCTCACTTGCCAAATTGGTTTTGAAAAAAGGACTTGCCGGTCGATGATTTAATCTCACTTGCCAAATTGGTTTTGAAAAATAATTTTTTTGAATTTGATGAAAATATGTTTCGACAAAAATTGGGAACGGCTATTGGGACAAAATTTGCGCCAGGTTTTGCTAATTTATTTATGGGGAATTTCGAGGAACGTTTTTTAGATTCTTGCGAGCTTAAACCTTGGGTTTGGTGGCGTTTTTTGGACGATGTTTTCATGATATGGCTTCACGGGGAGGAGGAATTAAACAATTTCCTCAGTAAGTTGAATTCATTTCATGAGAATATTGAGTTTACCTGGGAAATTAGTACACAGGAAATTGCTTTTCTTGATGTGTGGATTAATAAAGTTAATGGTGCGTTCCATACTGATGTGTATTCTAAGTCTACTGATGCACATCAGTATTTGAATTTTAAATCTTGTCACCCACCACATGTCAAGAGAGCGATTCCCTATAGTCAAGGTTTGCGCTTAAAGCGAATTTGTAACTCGGAAAATGCTTTTGAGGAAAAACTAAGCGAGCTAAAAGGTTTTTTGGTCAAGAGGGGCTATAATTCGGATTTTGTTGATGACCAGTTTGGTAGAGTGAGAAAAGTCGACAGGAATAATTTGTTAATGCGGGAAAGAAGGTGTTAAGAATAGTAATAGGAATTGTTTTGTGATAGATTATCATCCAGCATTGAGGGTCCTTTACAATATCTTTAGGGAATTGCAAGTAATTGTAAGTTGGTCTGAAAGGTTTTTAAGTATTATGCCAGAACCACCAATGGTGTGTTTTCGTCGGTCTAAAAACCTTAAAGATCACCTAGTCCGTTCTAAATTGAGAAGGGAAGAGGAAACGGTCGTAGGGATGTTTAAGTGCGGAAAGAAGAAATGTAAAATCTGTGATAATGTTATTATTGGTGCTACTTTTAAAAGCCATGTTGAGGGGCGGTCTTTCTGCATTAATCATCGCTTCGATTGTGACTCGGAGGGCATAGTATATTTGATTAGTTGTAAATTCTGTGGGTTGCAATATGTAGGGAATACCATAACACCGTTCAGATTGCGATTTAATAACCACAAGAGTGCATTAAATAGATATGGGCGGGGGCAGAGAAATATTTGTGGGCAACAATTGTATGCCCATTTTTGGGGGAGGGACATTCAGGTCTAAGTGATTTTTTAGTGCAGGTTATTGACGTCACGGACGTTAATAACCCCACTGAGAGGGAGAGTTTTTGGATTGAGAAACTAAATAGTTATGTCCCACGTGGGCTTAATTTAAGGAAGAGGTTTAATTAATTTATGCATAGCTAAACGTTAGACTATTTAAGCAAGAGACGGAGATGATGTAGCGTTATTCTGAAGAAGGGGCTTGTCCCTGAAACGTAAAAATATAATTTATTTACTTTGAAGATTTATGATTTCTTGATATTTATAAATGAAGATTTTTTGGGGCTGGCTCTTGATATATATATATATATATATATATATATATATATATATATATATATATATATATATATATATATATATATATATATATATATACCGTGTTGTACCACATGCCTTGGTGAGAGCAAGTTCATGGGGTATAAATACGAGTGTCTCACGTATCTAGACGTGTACCAAGCTGCACTGACGAGGCGTTGAACGCCGAAACATGCATGTCTGCAGATTGTACCATTACGCTCCTTCACTTCGGTGTTGTTGAGCACTCTGCGGAGTTGTTAATGGGTGTCTATTAGCGATAATGCAAAGCTCACTTCCCTTGTGGTCGTTTGAGCACTCTGGCCCCATTACACTATGCGCATGTCTGGATGCGTTGATTCACCGCGTTGTACCACATGCCTTGGTGAGAGCAAGTTCATGGGGTATAAATACGATTGTCTCGCGTATCTAGACGTGTACCAAGCTGCACTGACGAGGCGTTGAACGCCGAAACATGCATGTCTGCATATATATATATATATAGATAGATAGATAGATATCCAGATATATAGATATATATAGATATTGTACTATATATATATATATATATAGATAGATAGATAGATAGATAGATAGATAGATAGATAGATAGATAGATAGATATCTAGATAGATAGATAGATAGATAGTTTAATTAATTAAAAACATTACAACCCACGGGTTGAATTACGCTTCTAACTTTACAATAAATATTTACATTATTTAACATACATTGTAGAATCATACTGTATAAAACTATTTTTAAATCTATTCGTCCTACTAATAGAAGCGTTGAAAATGTTCTCTTTCCTTATATAAATATTTACTTTATCTAAAATACATTGTAGAATTATGCTGTATAAAACTATTTATAAATCTATTCGTCCTACTAATAGAAACGTTAAAAATGTTCTCTTTCCTTATATTATAATTTGAAAAGTTCTTACTTGGTAGTAATTGGTAAACCTTATGACTTTCGTCATTTGCAATATCATTAAATAGTTTAGTAGTTAGGATTTGTCTTCTATTAAATAATGAGTCAACTCCCGCTTTTACCAAAGCCTCTGCATAAGGTAACATTGAGAAGATTATATGAAGGGCTCGCTTCTGTAACTTCTCCAGATCTTCGCATAGGTAATTGGGTAAGGAGTCGTGGAAAACGGGACAAGCATATTCCATCACAGGACGCACACAGGTCAGGTAAAATGTTAGTAAGTCCTTTCTACAGATTTTTGTTCTTTTTAGTTGGCAAAGAAAGAAGAGTCTTGTTGAAACTTTCTTTACAATCTCTGAGATGTGGGTATTCCATTTAAGGTCGTTCCTAATTCGCATTCCCAATATCTTTGCAGAAGGGACAACTTCGATTGGTTTATTATTAACATACACGGGTGTAAACGTACGCCCGGGTCTTGCAAAGGTAATTTGAAGCTCTTTGCATTTCTCTTCGTTTAACTGAGATTGTATATATATATATATATATATATATATATATATATATATATATATATATATATATATATATATATATATATATATATATATATATATATATATATATACATAGAAATGTGGACGTTTTGGGCAGATTATGAGGTACGAGAGACAAGAAACGAATTAATGATAACCAGAAAAGCTAAACGGGTGTAGCTACATATAGTATTAACGGCACAGTTCAACGAATCTGAAGACATCGAACAAATCCAGGAACGCACTATAAAGATCATTGTCTCCCTTTCAAGTTATGGTGAGGCATTAAAGATTACGGGTATCACTACCCTGTACGACCGGCGTGAAAGCCTTTGCGATCAATTCATTGAACAAAATCTGAATAATGCTAAAGTGACGGACTTGTTTCCAGATCCATATACATCAAATTAGGACTTAATATTACCACGTAAATTTAATAATTACATCTGCAAAACGGAGCACAACCTCGCAACCTCGTTCCCAGGGCTTTTCCCTTTGAGGTTGCGCAACCTCGCTCCTAGGCTCAAGAGCCTGGGAACGAGGTTGAACGGACCGCTGCATGTAAACCTATGATGTAAACATTCCTTTTTACCTTAAAATGATTTTTAAAGATAATTGTAGGATATAATCTCTATATAATCTAGTTTTGTTTAGTATTTATCACAATTTATTCCTATATGTAATATATTTAGTATGACCATTGTTAAGAACTTCTGTGCTGAATTTAAACTTTTGGTTACTCAAAAAAAGTTCGTTATTAAAATAATAATAATAATAATAAGTAATTTGAAAAGGTTAGGGCGAAATCTATGAAAGTTGGAAACAGTTTTCACGCCATTTTCGCCAGTGAGTTCCACTTTTTCTGACAGATCGTATTGCTAATCAATTTCTTAGTTCATAAAACCACAGTATTATTCATCACAAGTGAAATCACGAAATTTTGCCACATTTCCAGCAGCTTCAATGCTTCATGTTAATTAACCGTGCAAGCCGAAAAACAATAGCAAAATATTTTGAAACTGGATGTCCATTTCCGCCATCTTTAGCAGTGGCGGCGCCAGGCTTCCAAATTTGGGGGGGCATTTGAGGGGCAAACTCAAATTTTGGGGGGGCAAGATAGAATTTTTAAAAAGGTCGCCCCTCCCAGGAAATTCGCCCCCCCCCCCTCAAAACGTGGCGATATTCCTAGAAATATCGCCCCCGGGGGCGAATATCCTAGGAATATCGCCTCCCAGGGGGGTGGGGCGAATACCCTAGGAATATCGCTCCTCTTTAGGACATTCGCCCCCCATATATGCGATGTGGTTTATTCAAATAATTTCGTGATACTTTCATCTTATTATTGCCTTACACGTTTGAGAATTTAACTCTGCAAAACTAAAGCTTTTTTGTCTTTTTTGAAACGTATTATTGGAGTATTGGCAAGTTTTACCATTCAGAGATTTACAAACTAATACTGAAACTGTAAAAAACAGTTTCATGTATACGCGCATTCACTAATGAGTAATGACAACTTATAAGCCATACATTTTCCGATAACGACAGAACGCTTGTGTAGCCTTTAGTCGCTCTTAGTGACTAATAATTTTTTTGAGGGGGAGGGGGCAAAATGGGGGGCAAAAAATAATATTGGGGGGGCATTTGCCCCCCCTTGCCCCCCCCCCCTGGCGCCGCCACTGATCTTTAGATTCAATTTTTGGACGCGAGTTCTTACTCCATTTATATATGGAGTTCACGACACTGTTATGATCACTTATGTATACCGGGTGTCCAAAACAAAAACTGGACACTGTTTGATTTCATATAACGCAAAAACTATATTTATATATGGAGTTCACGACACTGTTATGATCACTTATGTATACTGGGTGTCCAAAACAAAAACTGGACACTGTTTGATTTCATATAACGCAAAAACTATAAAAGCTATCGCAATGAAATAAAGATCATTGCATTTAGAACGGACTAACTTAGATTTTGACATATAACACTTAAATTTGTATGCAATATTGACTGCGTTATTGATGTTTGAACGTTGAACTACTGTCTTAATTCCGAAAATGTCAAATATTAGCATTAAACAACCTTATAACTACCGATGTAGTTATACTTGTTAAATAATAAGCGTGTGGGGGTGGGGGAGCGACCCCCCCCCCCCGCCCAATATTGTATTTTTGTCGGGCAATTTTAGAAATTTTAACGAAATGCTCGTCGGGCAAAAAGATATGTAATTCAGTGGAAATTTTTACATAATGTTTTGAAAAGTAATAATGCTAGGGAAAATTTTGATAAATTAACGAAAAGCAAAATGTTGCTTATGTGTCGATATAATACTTGTTAAATGTACTCCGAGTGCTAACATTTCGTATAAACATCAATTAAATTCAAAGTCGCAACCAGATTCATTGTCAAACCTAAGTATTTACCAACATAGTCATGATGCAAATTAATTAAAAAAACAACAAAATGAGCTGATCAGCAGAAAACAGAAATACGACATTTGTTACAAAGGAATTTAATACAATGAGTTCTTTTCTCATACCAATGACAAGTTTCTCATAACAAAGACATATTTTCCAGTTTAAAGAGGGTGGGAGTTTGAAACAGTGCTAGTCTGCGCGCAACATTACATGACATCATCAAACGCACAGGCGCCTAAAATAGTGCGGAAATGAAACGACGCACTATTAATTACTTATTACTAAGCAAATGATTAGCATACCGGAAATTATGCAGGAAGCACACTCGATTAAGTGTCTCGCGCACATTCGTAGGTTTTATACTAGACATGCTCCAAGTCTGCTTTTAGCGCGCCCATAATAAATCCCAAACAAAAATACAATTGAGCGATAGATATGGAGCAAGTCTTGTTCTCAGGCCAATGTACTAATTTCAATATTAAAGTATGTTCCTATAAAGCTATAATACAATAAACTAATACAAATGAAAAGTAAAGCAATAATAACAAGCACTTACCTAAAACGCATTCTACTTTCCTGAGGAGTGAGAGTTTTGAATGCGTTTCTCTCGCTTTCGTCAAGAAATGCTTTATGATCATGCTCCACGTTATGTTTTCCGTCAATGTAGTGGTCATTCGGCCGTACTCGTGGTATAGAGTTTACAATAGCGCAGCATAATAAGCTAAGAAAACACGTTATTTTCCATTTCATTTTGACACAAATTCCCAGCGACTCACCGTGAATAAGCGTGTATTGCACTTAGCGTACCACGTTGAAACATACGACGCAATATATGCCACGTCGGTGTTTTGTGTTTTGAAAATATTATAATACACCATTGTCTTTGTTTACAAGAGGGACGTCAACCCGCGAACGGGCTCAATGGCTCACTTAATTAAAATTTGGTTTTGTTGATTGGCTACGGTGTATGTTCGTTCGTTCATTGTAGTTTTATTGAGTTTTATTTTTATAATCAACCAATCACAAAACGTGTTCATATTATGGGGTCGTAAATTTTATAAATCTATTTATTTCTTTATTTTATGCATCTACTTCATCTTTTTACTTATATTATATAACCATATATCTACAATTGGAGTAAAAAGAAAGATAAATGTATAAAAATATTTTATTTGAAAAGCATTGCTTGCCGCTAATAATCAAAAATTTTGTCTTCCCGCTTGATCGCAATTAATGCAACATGTATTAACTTTTCATGCCATGCTTTGTCAGCATTTCCCAGGCCGATGAAAACCCGCGTTTGCCACGTACACCAGATTGTGTTGGCAGATCATGCGCATGAGGTCACACAACTGATCTGGATCAAATTATGAAATCTTTGTGCACGGAATTTTTTCCATAATTTACTTGAGTAAATCTTGGGCTCGATCATAGCCATTAATAACGTAATATTTCTTATATTTGTATTCTTTGTATTTTCTTTGTTACGGGAAATTTTACATAATTAATTCATTCATACACCCAGATTACGAAGTGACCGGAAGCTCAGTTATATGAGTCCTTGTGTTCTTAGGGAAAATCAATATTTATTATACTGCAATATATTGCCTAACTCAATCATTATAATATTTTAGCGATTCCCGCGTGAATTATATTGCATATTCCTAGGCGAGCGTAACGTTTTCAAAATTTCACTATGGCCCAAATCTGTGCGTGAATTACATGATTATAATAACAGCAACAACAATAACAGCTTTCATGTCTGTGAACTGAGACCTGTCTCCAATTAAAATGCTTCATTTTGTACATGTGACTTCAATTGACCAATCGCGCATGGCCACATTGCCACGCGTTGTTATAAATTTCATAACGCATAGAAAAGTTTTGCATTTGCGCTGACGAATACATTGATTGCTTGCGCTTCTTAGATAGACGGAAAAAGTATCGAAGTTTGAAATACAATGGCACTCTTACGATTTTTATTCCTTCTTGTCATCTCGACGTCTACATGTTTTGGGCACTCGATGCCTGGGAGAAAGGAAGACGGGCATTATGATAAAGACGGCAAGCACAATGATGAATACGACCATGAATCTTTCCTAGGTCATAATGGACAGGAAGAATTTGGCGACTTGGACAACCAAGAAAGAGTATTTAGACTTGCGTAAGTGAAATAAATGCAGTTTAATAGTCTGGTAGTTGATCATGTTCTTCAGACGTGGCAGTTACAACCACTGACATCAGGCATATCAATAACATATGCAGGGTTTTTCGGATAATCAATTCATATAAATTAGTGTTAATATGTATTAGCCATGATTGCGATGCGCGTTCAATCAGATATAGGACGTGCGAATCCTCGACAAATTGTTGTTAAGAAGGGTGAATTTTCTGCATAATTAGTAATTAATTTGTGCATATTTTAATGATACAAGTACTGGTTGTGCTGACTAGCACTGTGCCGCTCACTCAATCGTTGCGCAGGCTACTATAAAATTGGGATTTAACATTTCTAATTTGCATAAATTGCGTCCTCGAATTTTTCCAATTACCCGCCGCGTTCTTTCATTATTCGCTATTTATATATAGTAAGTGTGACCGCGGATAGTTTTAAAAAGTGACACCACAAATGTGTAAAAAAATTATATTTAATAAAAAGCATATACCGAATATAATCTCTAAAACACCGAATATTGATATTCGAACACAGCGAATGCGGTGAATATAATGTCCATCACCATCATGCGCCAAATATAATGTCAAAACTACCAAATATAGAAAATGCAATTTTACATGTAGTGTTTATGAAATAGATGCTTAATATATTGTTTAACATTTGTTTCGTAACATGAACTACTGAATTACTGTTACGGAGAGCTTTCTGTGTAAATAATGAATTATTTTGTCAGTAAAGCCTGCAGCACACGAGAGCTATCTTAGCTCAGCCGATAGCTCACCGTGTGCGGGTACATTTTACTGAGTTTTTTGCCTCATGCAACCTTTTCTCACGTATCAAACATGTTTGATCGGTGAGCTATCTGCTGAGCTAACAGGCACGAGTAACTTTTGGCTCAGCAGATAGCTCTCGTGTGCTGCAGGCTTAATGAATTGTTTACGCGGGAGCTTGATGGCAAGCCGGTCCATCTGCAAAATGCAACATTTTGATTGGTTCCTGAGCGGTCAGTAACCTGCAGTACGGATTGCTAAAATGGAAAACTATAAATATGTAACTTTGGTACGTTCTTTATAAATTAACCCACTATTCTACTCTATAATAATTATCGTTGTACGACTTGTATAGGTATCTTAGTCAGAAATTTGAAATCCTGCGTTTTTATGTTCAAAACTGATAAAATACGACTACAGGCCTGCGCGTAGACGTTTACTTATGAGTTTGTGACCCTGCGAATCTGATCACAAATTAAATCTGTTTGATTATAATGTGAGACGATTGCTGATTGGCCAGTCGATTATTTGCCAGAATTAATGTTTTAGATCATGAGGACACTCTGAGATATAATTTCTAAACATCATGTGATGTATTATAATAAAAGTAAAACAGACACAAATAATGTAAGATAACTGCATTTAAGAAACTTGGCTGATAAAATTTCATAATATACGTTACAAAAAATTATTTGCTGGACACTTTTATTCATTTTTAAAATAAGATTTCCGTTTTGTATATCCATAGCAACCTTACCTTAAAGTACAGTACGCCCAGGAATTTTCTCCGTGAATCTAATTCAAAATTTTCTTGCAACTTGTAATTAGTCTGCGATGTGTACCAGGATAAAATTGATAAGTCAACATAATTACTTTTTTATTATGTATTTGTTCTTGGAAAAATTTTTAAATCTACATTTAGTGTCAGGTGGAATTTGGGAGTCCACAAACCTTTTGATTACTTTCATATTGAACTACTGAAAATATCTGTTTCATTTTAAAGGAAACTGGTGGACAAAATTGACAAAAATGACGACAACAATGTATCGCGCAGTGAATTAACAGCTTGGGTGAAATACATTTCATTGAAAGAACCATCAGAGATTGCAAAGAAACATTGGGCAGATAATTACATTACTGTCATTGACGCTGATGGTCTCCTGAGTTGGGAGAATTATATCAAGCTCAGTTTTCCTGGTACTAATTATGGTAAGTTATACTAAAGTAAGCTGTGGATTGATAAGAATACAACTAGAAATGGAAAACAATTAGTAAAATCCTTACTATAAAATTTTCAATTGCAACACTAAATCCATAGTATATTCATACTATTTCCATGCTATATCCATTGTATGGAAATTGCGACATATTTCCAAAAAAAATCCATGCTATTTCCATAGTAAGGATTTTGAAACAAATATCCAGTGTAGCTGAAAAATACAAGGAGAACTTGGACGTTTCGAGCGAAGACTGTTCTTTGGGAAGTAACTACAAGGAAGTCATTGCCAACTAACTTCCCTGCGAAAGGCCTTCGCTCGAAACGTCGAAACATTCCTATCAATCTGCAGTTTCTTATTATTGGATTACCTACACTGGCACAGATCATGTAGGTTTTCTATAAATCCATGCCTGCTTTTTGAATCAGATTAGTGCAAGTCGCTTATTTGCGTGTAGTGTAGAGCTATACTATAAAGCAATTTCTAATAATATATTAGGTGAATATTAATAATATTCTTGCACTATTCACCTCAGTGAATAATTGTTAAATAATACTATAATAGTCAATTCGCTCCAATCAAACAGTAAGTCCCTGAATTTGGTTATTTAACTGTAGATGAAAAAGTCTTAGCTCGCATTAAGAAATACCGCAAAAGATTCGAGGCAGCTGACGAAAACAAAGATGATAAGCTGAGTTTAGATGAGTATGTGGCGTATCAATACATGGATCTCTTTCCGCGCATGCGTGATGTGTTTGTGGATGAAGTATTGGAGCCTCTCGATCTTGACAAAGATGGTGCCGTGTCTTTGGAGGAGTTCAGAAAAGGTTTTTGATGGAATATATAATTTTTTCTTCAAATTTTACTTGAAATTATACAACAGGTCCTTTGCATGATTTCAGAAATATGTTAAAACAATAACTCAGTGCCGTCGCGAGGAACTCGCTTCAGGGGGGGGGGGGTGTTTGGTTAAATCTACCTGAAAATATCAAATTTTCAAATTTTACCTGAAAATATTTTCCGGAAAATTATTTTCGGCGACAACCCCCCCCCCCCTCTCGCCAAAAAATGTTCGGTTAGTGTACCATTTTAGGGGTGGAAAAGTTTTCCGGACATATCCAAATTTTTCGCGACTTAAAAATTCTGGGATTTTCTAAATTTTTTGTAAATATACCTTATTTTTCCCCAAATTGACAGTTATTTTCGTAAATTAACTTT
>CACRXK020012316.1:0-15278 GCA_902702795.2 Paramuricea clavata
CTGCTATTGGCGCTATGAAACGTATAAAGCCCTTTGTTCCAATGCATACCTTAGAATCGATTTATAAAAGTCTTGTGCAGCCCTACTTTGATTATTGTTCCCCCTTTGGGACACTTGTGGTAAGTTGCTAAGAGACAAGTTGCAAAGATTTCAGTCTCGTGCAGCAAGAGTCCTAACGGGTGCTAATTATGATACTCGCTCAGCTGATCTTCTCAACATGCTTTCTTGGGATACACTTGAGAATAGGCGGTCTGGTGCCAAGTCAGTATTAATGTATAAAATACTTAACGACCACACTGCGCCAGGTCTCCGGGGGTCATTCGTGAGAAGAGAAATAGATCAAACTAATTATCATCTTCGAAACACAGCAACTGATCTAACAATATATTCCTAAACCGAAACGAGAATTTCTTAAAAAAAGTTTTAAATATAGCGGCGCTATGCTCTGGAATCAACTCCCAAACGAAGCAAAATTGGCCGAGTCGCCTCATTCGTTTAAATCAATTGTTGGACAGCGACATGCTTCCTAATTATTTGTATATAGTAACGTGTACAGTATGTGTGTACTAATATTTAGTTTAAATTTTCCTTTTAATGATTTTTAAGATCTAAACACGCCCCCCATGGAAACCAGCCTAGAGTTTATGGGGCTAGCGTGTTCTTCTTTCTGTTAATTTTAAATAAAGTATTACCTACCTACCTACCTACACAACCTGTGCAACAGGCTTTAGTAGAAAAAGTTACACTTTACCGAGCTGATCCAGTTTAGTCGAAGGATATTTATCACGGACTATGGCTTCGCGACGAAATAATCTCGCAGTTTTTGGCTACATGCTTTCACAATTTCTCGCCTTTGAAAACATGCAAGAAATCCCTTTGCTGCGACTTCGAACTGCGCACAAATGGAAGACTGGCGTGTACGATCGAGTCTTTCTGGCTACACTGCAACAACTGATTAGCATTCTTCTCCCAGCTAAATCCATAATACCACTCACGTAACAGACAGAGCGGTTGTCACTTCTACGCGCTGCGTACCTATTTCTTAAAATATCGGATTTTACTGCCACGCGCGTGGCACACGCTACATTTGGCCAATAAGGAGCACCGTAGCCCGGATAGACGTCAAATCACACGTATAGGTGCACTTTGAGTTGAGAATCGATTTCTGGAATTTCGGGAATCCCTCGTATGTTGGAAATAATGTGTTGGATAATAATTCGAACAAGACCATTACAAAGAAGATAATTATGTCACAAGGGGTCGGAGTTATGTTCGGCGAAATGTATGGCTAGTTTATAATTATATATGGAGTGATATTTGTGTAATTTGAAAATATACCATTTCGCTTGAACTCCCAAAGGCCATAAATTGCTATAATGAAGGCATTTGACTAACACTGTAGATAGGAATTAGGAGATCAGATTGTTCCACTGAATGTTCTGTGGTATTTTTATCTACATAGCATGCAACGAACCAAAGATATAAAATAAATCAAACAAACAGTATTTTGAAAGTGCTTTATCAAAATCTTTGACGAAGTTTGGACACACGACACTGAAAGAACAGCAAAACTAATCCTGTATTCGAAAGCTTGATGTTGACAGCCAAGATGTCCGGCTTTGCTCTTCCGCCAACTGGCTTCCGCAATAGTCTTATTTATCAGGTTCTACCGGCGTTGTTTTCTGAGCTACATCGTTTTCTGAGCTACATCGCCTTCTTCATGGTACGTTGAGAATTTCGTTGTTGCTGTTGTTAGCCCGTTACAGTATATCCGCGTCTAGCAAGTTGAGACCTTGAGAAAGCTTGGCATTCAAGCCGTGCACAGAATTGACTAATTAAATTTTTGTTTGCTGTTCGGTTGCTTAGAGAGACTGAACTGTTAATTTAACCGACGCGTCTGGTGGATTCGCCTCGTCCCAGACTTCTCCTGGTTCCCCTGCCCCAACAGGGTCATTGTAAAGTATAGATTGGTCATTGTCCATCAGTCGATTCGTGTGAACGTGTGCAAGGTTTTCAAAAAGTCCTCTTCATGGCATATTCGCCCAGTGGCGTGCTGGGTACTATTTTTCTGGGGGGGGGCAGTGGGCTGTCAACCAATATGCGCCCCTATAATGTTACACTTGATAAACGATTGCCGAAGGCACGAGTCGAGTGCCGCAGGTGCGAGGTTTGTCTAGGGGGGTCCGGGGGCATGCCCCCCAGGAAAATTTTTTAATTTAGAGTCTCTGAAATGCCATTTCCTGGACTTTGGGGGAAGATTTGACAGAAATCTGATGGTCAGGAAACGGCATTATAACGTGTCGAAATTTGCAATTTGGTTAGAATTTAGTTGTAGTACTTAAATTATGCAATGTTAACTACTTCCAGCGATTAATTTAATCCCAATTCTGTTCTCTACTGATCTACTGTTCTGAGCACAATTACAACTTAAAGCTCTTTTATACAATAACACACGCACCCCACGCATATGCATTTTAAGGTTACTTTGCCTGGCTGCCCAAAGGGCATGTTTCAGCATTATTTCATTACTTACATTACTCATGCTTCTTGTGCAAACAACTAAATTGCGTACACAACTTTACATCAGTTATCATAACTTCAACTATCTAATTTACGCCGCCCTCGTGATTCGTGAAGCATAATAAAGGGCATATTATAAGGGCATAATACCAGCAAAAAAGGGCATAATTCCCGTGATCGCTTCGATCGAAACCTGACCAATATTCCGGTAATGAGACATTGCCTGTGATCACTGATGATGTTTTTATATGAACGATTTCGTGTGAGTTGTGAGGTAGCAAATACGGTTAGGCAAAATAGTCTGTAATTTAATATATGTCGCCTATGCGCTTAGTCTGTTTTATACTGTAGCCTATAAACACGTCTTCTTTTGGCGGAAGTAACCATATCTTTTCGAGAATGTGTTTTTGCCCACCCACTTTCAAAATTCGGCGCCCCATTTTCATTTTTGCGCCCCCAAGAATTGCCAGCTGGGGGGGCCGTGGCCCCCCGGCCCCCCCTGCCAGCACGCCACTGTATTCGACAGACCGTGCAACTAAGCAAGGATGAAGTACACTCTTGCTTATGCCCCGCCCCTATGGCTATACCCATTTAACAATGGAATTTGATGGCTTTTTCTACCTGAAATCCGCCTTACATATTATTATCAGCGTTATGAGCAGCTTAATAAGTGACCATATGCATGACTAGCTGAGCCAATGACTGCCGACTCTGTAGCTACTGTAGCTCAGTTGAGGGCCAACCAATTATTTTTGTTGTATTTTTACGGAGCTAACTTAGTGATGATTAAGCAGCGTATATCGTTATAATTGGTATTTTAAATGTATATTTCGATAACGAATACATTGCATATTTCGCAGGAACTGAGTGGATATTGAACATCGATTGTCATCATGGTTTGTAAGTATTTGCCCTTTCATTTATAATGTAAATAATAAGTCTCTACTTAAGAAATAAAAAATGATTTCTGTGTCAGTATCTGTACTGTTATCGAAACACTTGTGGGAGTTTGGGAGAACGAGAAATAATCAGTGGGAAAAGGAGCCCGAAAGGGCGAGTTTTTCCACGTTATTAAACGTCGAGTTCTCCCCAACTACCACAAGTCTTTCTCTAACTGTTTAATTTAGGAGAAAAAGTTTCCTATTTCGTGTATAATGAAAGTTATATGTAGCCATGTTTACATAGATTATTTAACAACTAAAAAATTCATATTATACCTCAATCTGCATAAAGGCACTGGAAATTGTTGCCCAGCATTCCTTTTTTTTCATTTGTACGTGGTTCTTTAGATTAGCTGTAATAACTGATAACATCACACATCTATTCGATTACAGCGCGTGTTGAAATTGCCTTGTTTACGTTTTTAAATCGCTGCGAGACGGGAAAAGGGCATGATTACCATACAGTTATGGCAACATGTACTCTATACTCCGGGAATCAACCCTCGCACACTATAAACGTTATATTACTCACTATTATGTGTAACGTTCGCTTGCTTATACTACAAAAATGACTGCTTAATTAATGTATTGTGAGTGCAAGTTTTGCAAACAGTGGCGTCTATTGTAGCCTGCATCTGCATGGCAGGCTCATTGAATAATGAGCCTGCAACAATCTCAAAGAAATTTAGTATAGTTCGCGGCCGTGAGAGGACGCGAAAATCCTATTAGCTAAAATAATATACATAAATTATAGAACCGTGTGTGGTGAAATGTTTATACACGTTGAATAAAAACGTATATTTTTGAAAGTGTACTGTGACGTTGGGTTTTAAACTAAAAACTGAACAGCTGCAAATCGTTGAGATGTTTTGGCAGGTTCTCTGATTGGATATCTACCTTTACAAGTACTAGTCGAAGAGCATGGATACAAACCAATGCACGTGTTGGCATTTCTCTATATAATACAGTAGCTGTACCCGCTCAATTTGAAATGCTGATTGACAAATTCTGTGCCCTACTAGCAATACATGCATGCAGCAACCCCTCACATGTATTTTCCAAACATTGATTTAACATGACGTATTAGTAATTGATCAAAACTGAACGCGGTCTTGCGTTTACGTCAGTGTTGCCATGGCAACACGATAGAATGATAAATTTATTTTTTTATTATATTTTTTGTACAGCACGCCAAAAATAGTTGAAAGATTATTGCTTTTAACTATATAACAATGAATTTCTGAAATATGTACTGTATAGGTATGTTCACAACGATGACGTACGCAATACGTAACAAGCTAATTATTGCATTCTAGGGAAAAATTTAGGATTTGAAATATTTGCTGAGAAATATGGCCAGGAAGAACTCGAGAAAAGATTGAACGATGAAATTACAGTAAGTTGTTCACATTCCTGATTTAAAATTGTACTTTCTACGTAGAAATATCGATCAAAGTGTACGCGCGACCGCGCAAGAACGAGGAGGATGGGTCTTTAATTATTAGACTAAAATGAGCAAAACTAGACTACGTACATCGTAACCGATGCGATCAGGCCAAAAGTCAGACTTCTTTAATATAATTTTAATTAAAGAATTTATATCTTCGAATCATTCATACGATGAAATACTCCCTTCGTCTTTTGTGTATGCGAGATTAGGTGAATCCGAAATCTCTTAATCTTGAAATAGTGACGTACTTTCAGGAATGCCTGTTATGTATACGCTCAAAAGGAATACAAGTTCCTGCTATGAAGGCAAGTCTGCGGTTTCGATTTTTTTCCGTTCACAAACATTAACGCACTGAACGGCAAAGCTGGCTGATGTATATCATTTAAAACATCCTCTAAAAGGTCTTACAAGGAATTATTTTTATACGTTTTATATCAAAATATGCTTTTTATATTTTATAAAAGACGAAAGACATGTGGAGCATGAAACGTGCACGTGTTTAACACATTTTCTATGGGAATTGGAATGCTACGAAAAAGTGATAACTTCTTCATGTAGTATAGTATCTCATGCAGTATATCATATAAATGCAAGACTGCTTTTATCATCTCCGTTTCTTCTTATCACAATTGTTAACGAAATTGACCAATAATATGATTACATTTGTCAATTAGCTTTTCCCCCTCAATCCACTAGCAAGAATATACCCAATTTGTTATTTTGTATTTACTAATCATCTTCTTCTTTTACCAAAGGCCCAGATTTTTCTATTTCATCTTAATTCTCCAGCACGAAGACGACCTTTGAATTCACTATATGAGTAAATTGTTAAGGTGGCTCGCTACAGTTTATAGAAATGTTGAAAATGAGAAAACTAGATCACCTTTTTGAAGAGATGATGCTCTTTACAAATCGAAATTTGTATATCATATATACAGCGAGAATCAAACAGTCGAAAATTGGTCAGAAAAGTGACGTCACCACTGTTGCTATGGCAACAATGACGATTCAAGATGGCCGATATTTTGGCTTTGAACGCATTTTACTTTAAAAAAGGTCGGTTACCCCATTTTTTATTTTAGAAAACATTTTCTGATAGTGCAATGCACTATCTGACCAATTTTAAAAAATTTTGTAATGTAAATAAAAAATTATTTCGAAAAACCATGTTTATAAATTTTTTTAAAATTTGGCATTACAGAATTTTTTTAAAATTGGTCAGATAGTGTATTGTACTATAAGAAAATGTTTTCTGAAATAAAAAATAGGGGTAACCGACCTTTTTTTAAAGTAAAATGCGTTCAAAGCCAAAATATCGGCCATCTTGAATCGTCATTGTTGCCATAGCAACAGTGGTGACGTCACTTTTCTGACCAATTTTCGACTGTTTGATTGTCGTTGTATATATAAAATACAAATTTCGATTTGTAAAGAGCATCATCTCTTCAAAAAGGTGATCTAGCTTACGCATTGTCAACATTTCTATAAACTGTAGCGAGCCACCTTAAACACGTCCGAATTTATTAATACAATAACGTCTTACAGTGACGAGCGTACCTGGGAGCCATCGTATGGAGATGTGCCTACATTCTAGAACACTTTTGGTATGCACTTCTTCACCTCCAGTTCCACAATTTCTCTGACAGTTGCCCTTTCATCAATGATCATTACATGGCCATGCCATTAAAAATTTCGCTCCATCGTTTTGTCTGCCTCGCATGCATTCATTTTATCTGCAATACTTACAAATCCATACTTTCTAGTGTGGATATAATCTCTTCATTCCTTGTCTTTCCATTCAGGCCAAGTTATTTTAGAACATTGGCCACTCCGTGCTTGTCATCATCGTGATCATTGCCAGAAGAATAATAGGAGGACATTGCTTTATTTAGCGCAGTCAAATTACATTACAATCTTTCAATTTTTTCCATCTTTGATCATCGGAATTCTTTGGTCATTTTGAAAAATTGATCAAAGCTGTTTATAATGAAAATAAAGAAATGTATATCCCGGGTTTATACATGTACTAACCAGAAATGTGTATCCAGGATACAATCTTTCCATCATCGCAAGAATCTTCAATTCCGATCCTGAACTGAATTCCACCGGACCCAACCAAAATTTCGATATTTTATTCTCTGTTCAGTGTTTTATATTTATCACTCTCTTTAATTAAGCCACCACCAGATTCGCCAGTATTTGGCGGTCTTCAGCTGAAGATAGAAAAATTCAAAGCTTTATTTACACTCGGAACAGTTCTCAAAAGATTTCGCAGACCTAGTCACGCTGTTGGTACTGGAGGAGTTGGAGAAGTTCAAATCGTAAATAACCCAAAATTTCCTGAGCACGAGTTTTTAAGAGCTGGTTAGTACGCGTATGTATATACAGCACCTGATAAAAATGTTAATATTGTCGAAACTGATAACAATCTTGACAAGCTTACCCTTACTATTTTAGATGTAGTGCATTCTGGAAAATGAGCACTGACTCCTCGAAAGCTAATATATAATTTACTGAACTACTATTATCTTGGAATTAATTTCATTATCTTAAAAAAATAAAATGGAACTTGTAAGGAAATTTAAATTTATTATACGGCCTTGAAGTGGCCCTATAATAAACTTAAAAATAATTAAAAATAACACAGGATTAGCTTAATTAATAAAGGGGCAATGTTCTTTCCATCAATCGTGTGATGTCTTAATGGTTTTGAAAAACCTCCATAGGACGCAAGTTCCCCGCACGATTACGTCACGCAAATCTTATGTATCAGGATGACGCAGGTTAGGATGCTAGATCATTTTCAATCAAATTTGCGGACAGTGATAATGAAAGTCCAATGGATATCGTGATGAATACTGGCAAAGTTAACATATTCTGGCATATCTCGAGTTTCGAAGATTTTGTACCGGTTAAGGAAGGAACGGCTGCTCAAGAATATGTATACAAGAACCCTTATTAGTAAGTTGATAGAATTGTTGAGATTTACTTTGTGTGTCAAGTTTTAGTGTGTCCTTTTGCAATGACCTCTAATGATCTCCAGAAATGGTATGGTCTTTGGAAACTTCCAGGTCCGCACAATAAATTTTGGGGTGGAGGTCATTGACTTGAGTAATAATAAACGTGACTCTTTTCCTAGTTATGATTTTTTACAGAACTCTATTCAGAATACAAGATTCAACATCTATACCGGCAACACTCAAACTCTAATTTAGCTCCATTCGCACTTACGTTCATACCCCCCCCCCCCCCCCTTTGTTACGCCAGTGCGTCTAAGTGTTTAATTGCGGGTTTTTTTGTTTGGGTGTTGTAATGTAAATTTTCCCTAGAAATAAGTAACTGATGGCTTATAATGAGCATGTTGACTATATTCCTGTTTAGCCTACTTTATTGAGATAATAGTTATAATTTCACTATAAGTCATTCGTGAATTTTACATACAGGGCTACACTGTAGGTTTACACCAAAGGAAGTGCTGGTGAAATGCTAATACGTATCCATAATAAGGGTATTCAATTAGTATGCAAATATACGGTTCGTTGTATACCTCTTTGTAACAATCTTTATTTTTACACCTGTTTTCCAGTTATTATAATCTGGTCGAAGCCCTACTGCGCGCTCCTGACACCTTTGCGCATCTTTACTACTATTCTCAACTCACGATGCATTTCAAAGCTAAAGATGGTAAAGTGCGCTACTGCAGATACCGTGCTATCCCAGGAGATGTTGATATCAAGGAAGAAGATGAGAGTGGAAGATTGACTGAGGAGGAACAAAGGGAGATATGGTAAATATTGTACGAAATTAGAAAGAGGGAAGTCACACGTAGAAAAGGTAGTAGTTGAGGATAAACCAAGAAGGTGAAATCGTGTTGGCTGCTATTTTTCATTTTAAACCAAAACTGCAGATGCTGGCCATCCCTGTTGGCCGAACCCAGTACGCGTGACATCAATGGTTAATTAAATCAATGCTGTTCAATATAGTTAATTTATCGATATAGTGTAGCAAAGTTAAAAGATGGAGCGATACAGGTGCCGAGGCACTTCGAAACAGGTAAAGGCCCTGTCACACTATTGCGTATCGTACTAGCGTATGCCAGCGTATGAAAATACTTCGGTATACGCTGAAATACGTTAGGGGTACTTTAGGCATAGGTTGGATACGTTTCCAGCACAGTCGCATACGGTGGCATACGGCGAGGCAGAAATTTTTTTAAGCATGCTCAAACATTTTGTGCGTGTTCGGACGTATGGTTTATACGATAAGCGTACTCTAGGCACACGCTGAATACGCCAGAGGTACGCCAAATGTACGGTACTCGTACGCATGGCTTTCCAAAGCATTTTTTGGCGTATGAAAATTATTTCATTAATTTTCATAGGCTTCTCATACGTTTCCCTCATATAATAGTTAATAGAAGAGATGGTTTGGAAACTTATTAGCATTACAATAAACCTCACTATCTATGTTTTTGTTCAGGTTTATGCAAAAATGTGGTCTTTCATCGTCACGTGCGTTTTTTTTTTGCTCAACCAGCAACGGTTTTGTCCAATTGCCCATCCATGACTTTAACAATAGGACATTTTGAACATTCCTATTGGTTGACTTGAGAAAAATACAATACGCACGTGACGACGAAAGACCACATTTTTGCATAAACCTGAACAACATAGATAATGAGGTTTATTGTGATTTTATTGTAATGCTAACGAGTTTCCAAACCATCTCCTCTATTAACTATGCTCATACGTATTAGTGTGACAGGGCCTTTCACAGGGCGCTTCAAATCATTTCAAATACATATTTTAATATTTAATGTGTGCGTATCCATGAATAACTTATTCATAAACAGAAAGACAGAGTAGAAAAGCTTAATCTGCTACTCTTATGGTATTCTCGCTTCCTTTTAAGAGAAAGGAGCAGGAGAATTTATAGTTAATACGTTTTATCCCGGTTTGTTGTAGGATTTTCAGCCGTCATGAAAATGAAAAACGACCCGAAGATTATTTGCGCCAGGAATACGTTCAACGTCTCGCAAATGCTCCAGTGAATTATCGTTTGCAAATTCAAATTCATGCCGCATCTCCCAACGATAACGCAACCATTTTCCATGCTGGTATTTTGTGGGACAAAGAGACACATCCATGGTTGGATCTGGCTACAGTTTCTATTATGACTCCGCTTTCCCCAGATGTTTTAGAAAGGTTAGAAATTTACAGATGTCCTGTCGCAAAGACAAATTTATAATATTTACACCGCCATTTTTTTTGTTTAGGACTTGTTTCAACATTGTTAACCAACCAGATTCCTTAGGCTTACTTGAAGCTAAGTCACCCGAGGATTTCAACAGTCTTGGTGAGTTGCGTGTGGCAGTGTACTCATGGGTGCAGCATGTTCGCAAGTTGAAAATTGGTTCCCTAATCCCTGCTGGACAAAACGCTGTTTATAACATCGAGATTGAGACTGGAGACAGGGAGCATTCTGGGACAGATGCAACTATTACCATCAGAATTACAGGTACAGTACATGCTTGCCTGTTCGTTTTTAAGTACATTGGTGTTTGCGTGCTTAAGTATTCGCTATAATGTCGTTTTCCTGTTAGTATCATGCATTCCATTACGAGTGTCCAATTTTTTCCCTTCCCCAGTGCAGTTAATCCCACTTTCCCAATCCAAATCATAGTTTCCATTTTACCCCTTCACCACTCACTATCAAGATTTGAACAAGATCTGACTGTCTGCTAATCCATTCAAATGCATCAAAGTTCATACTATTTCATGCTTTAAGACAGATCTACTCCTTTAAGACAGAAGTATCAGACGTACTTAAAAAGCCTGGGATTTATATCTCCAGGTGTAAAAGGTCGCACGGATTATCTTAAACTGGACAAATGGTTTCAGAATGATTTCGAAGCTGGAAGTAAAGAGCAGTATGAAGTGGAAGCTTTCGATGTTGGAGATATTCAACTTATTGAATTACATGCTAGTGGAGGCGGATTATACTTGTTGGGTGATCCAGACTGGTTTGTGAACAAGGTACTGGACGGTTTACAAATAATAATGATACATAAATAATATTGTAGAAAATAAATAATTATAATCTAATGATAGTATATAGATAGTGAATGTCAGGTTGCGAATCAATTACCAAGTATGAGCTGAGTACGCGGGCTCTTGCTGTCTGCGTACAGTAGAACACCTCTCTGCCATCAGTATAACCAGCATGCAAATTTCCAAACCCTGCAATGTATTCAAAACTGTTCTATGTGTCTAAATCCGGTATGTCTTGCCAGCCAACATGATGGAACTGATTGCATGAATCACATGGAACTAATTGAAATCTTGGAATACACCCTTTCAATAATTACGTTCCACAAACTTTTTGGTCTCGGAGCCTCGCTCTCATTAGTAAATTACGCAAGGCGATTAGCTTACGATTCATGAAAGCGAGGCACCCCGGCTAAATGACGTAATTATTCTAACTCATAGTTTCAGGTTAAAAATTGTATGTTTTAACTCCCACTGTCTTGTTTTTATATCTCATGGGATCAGGTGCTGAATGCAGGGACGAAACTTGAGGGGGTGTGGGGGGGTGACCCCCGCCTCCCCCCCCCCCCAAAGTACAAATTGATTGGCAGGGCAAATCATCTGGATCGGCAGTGCAATGAAAGATTTTAAATGAGAGAATGTAGAGTTATTAAGTAGCTTCCAATTTTTTTTGACCCTTAATTTAATCGGTTTATGTCTGGAAACGTTTTTTCGCCCCTTTTTTAAATGTCCGAAAAAAGATGTTTCGACCCCCCCCCCCCGCTCTCCAACATTTTTGAGAGAAATAGTGGCCAAAAATTTTTTTGCTGCAGGGCATCATCGGCTATCGCAGGACAATTCTAGCAGACACCCCCCAATTAAAAGGGGCTAGTTTCGCCCCTGACTGAATGTATATTTACACAAAAATATTAAGTGCAAACATTCAAAGTAGATCATCAACATCGATGAGTTGAGTGATTTGTGAGCAGTTATAAACAAAGCCAATAGTTATTTGAATCAGCCCAACAAACTAGATTGCCCTCCAAGGAATATTGCAATGAAACTAAGCGTGTAACACAGAAATCCACAGCTAGACGGTCAAATACAATGTTCTATGGTACATCCGTAAAATGGAATCGTCCACAATGCATGGGCGCACCGGGCGGGATGGGGAGGGGGCGGCCCCCCAGTTTGTTGAACAAACAAAACCAGTCGGGCTTATTGTAAAAATAAATGGGACGATTTCTGTGACTTTTGTAGGAAATTCTGTCAATTTTGTGGGTAATATGCTATCTAATAGGAATTTTTCGTAATCACAACTCCCGCCCCGTCGACAACAATTTTGGAAAGTCTCTCCGGAAAATTTTTTTGACAACTCGGCCACAATCCGAAAAAGTCGGGCAAATTTCTTTCCGCCCCCCTAATTTTTTCCTTCCCGTACGCCCATGTCACAATGAGGTGATTTAATGGCGATAATTTAATAATGCTTTATAAATTGTAAGTATTTCTATCAAGGACAATACAACTGCAAGAATGTGGATTTTATTGACAGGAGATCGATCTTGTACTTAAATAGTCTATTACTGTTTTCAATAGAATTAGATTACTTAACTGTTTTCAATAGAATTAATTTCTTTAATAATTTATTTAATAATTTATTTAACATTTTTATTTATGAAATTTAGGTCACCATCATAAGCTCAAGTCAAGGTCGTTTGTACTCTTTCCCATGTTTCAGATGGGTAATCAAGGATTTGGTATTATTCCCTGGCGAAGGTAAATACATGTTGCTATTCATAAGAACTGATCGCATGATGACTCCTGAGTTTACCTCCATAAGTAACCCCCTCTTTTGCACAAAAGGAAGTATGCAACTTTTGCTGTTTACTCTTCCTGTACGTACAGTAGCTAATGGTTTAGAACGTTCAGTATTACACTGAATTCATGAAATAATGGTCATCTACTAACAACAGCCAAAATAGATTTTCCCAGAGTCCTTCGTCTTTACGTCAAACCGAAGAAATTTATGAGGAAGTACTGTATTTTACAAACGAGTAAGGAATTCGCGAAAGCTAAGTACAGGGAACAGGCCCACAATGAAATTAAAGCATGTAGTGAACATGTAAGTCAAGCATGCAGTGAACATGACGTTTTTTGGACCGGCAATTGATACGGTTTTCACCAATCGGCAAACAGAAAAATTGAATCTTGACACTAACTATATAACAAATTTATTTGTTTTTGTAAATACACAGGCAGCTTTTCAACGGAATACAAAAGAAAATTTTTAAATTTTTAAAACTTTCTGAATTCAGTGTTTAAATTAAAATGCCTTTTCATAACTGATAGAGAGATTCTGCATATTATAAGTTCGGCGTTAATAATATATAATAATGCAATTATAGTGTACTGAAATCGTAGTATGCGAATCAGAAATTGCTACTGCTAGCTGTTTGTAAAAAACGATCTAACAAGCTTGAAAAAAATACTTTAACAGATACATTTTTCTTTTCTCGACTTCCAGCAACCCTGCCTTTCCACGACGTGCCAGCGATCGTAAGTGAACAGAGAAAGAAAGAGCTGGAGCAGAGGAAGGAGGCTTACCAGTGGGACTGGGTATCAGATGATATGCCTGGAAATATCAAGGCTACAGCACATAGTGACCTTCCACGTGATGTTCAGTTTACTGATGAGAAATCCAGGTATGCTTGATAGTTCAAAAATGGGGTCAAGTCCGTTCTGCGCATGAGTACTCTGCGAGGACGCTCTGGTGTAATAAAAACCCCAAATATCGATCCAGAACGATCAATGTTAGATATAAGTATTTTATGCACATAGTGTGCTCAAATGTAAACAACCGTTCATCTGCCGAACTGTCATGATTACATCTTTTAAATTTAATCCGATTGCAAACAATTCCTAAAATTCATCCCTTTCGATATCGCTTTTGTACTTTATATCTTACGAAAACTGAATTCAATACTTGTTATATTATTTATTTAAAAGATGAAAAATACATCCGCACCTGTTGGTTAAATTTGTCAAAATAATTAATGACGACCACTTCTTTTCCCATTTACCGAAATTAAGTAAATCTTTCATGCTATCTTTCATAACACGTCGAGATGTAGAAAAACCTGTAGTGGCTGTTTTTGTTCATATTTCCTCTTTTTATTTAAAAATTGTTTCTTTTAAACCTGCAAACACGGAAATGACGTTCGAGTTCGCAGACTAGACGTTAATAACGTTTAAGATGATTTTTTTCATATTCAAAGCTATACGTTATAATGTTAAAACTTCTCATTTGGTCAGATATTGAGATGATAGACTATGACGATTTCAAATTTGGCTGTTAGCCAATCAGAAACTATAAATAGTGTAAAATTAATAATAATAGTGCTTACTGCATTCGTCAACTTAATTTGTGTCACATTTTTATCGAATATTGATCTCAGTTCATACCAGGAAAGCAGAAAAGCAGCTCTGGTCAATCTTGAAATAGGCAGCCTCTTCACGATGTTTGAGGACTGGGATAATTATGATGATTATCATATTTTGTATCGCAACTGGATCCTTGGTGCTACTCCTAATATGGCGGATCGATGGAATCAAGATCGCTGGTTTGGTTATCGATTTCTTAACGCAGCAAATCCCGTGGTAGTGGTCCGTTGTGATGCACTTCCCGAAAATTTCCCGGTAACGGATGATGACGTGAAGGCCTCATTAGATAGAGGAAAGACCTTGGAAGAAGAAATGAAGGTAACAGCTCACCAGAAATACTGTATTACTCCAAAACCGCGAATGTATTTTCTCGCCCTACAAAACGAGTCTTGATTTTATTTAAAAGCCTTCTGAAATGCAGCTACATTCTTAGGCCCATACAACTGCTAAAATAGCAGATTATTACTAACTAATTTCAAAACAATTTGCTGCAATTGTCGCCATTTCCGAATTGTTGATTTCATCAGGTTAGGAATGCAGCCGCCATCCTGAACGTTTGAAGTAAAATATAAGAAGAAAACATTGCTGTTTCGGTAAACCTTAATGTAAATTCTTGAATAGTTACTAAATTGTACAGAATATACTATTAGGCCGTTTGCTGTGACCTCGAAAAGTGCCTAGAAATCGATCCCATGTCATGGAACTGAAATATTTTTACGGGAACTAACACTTTCGAACACGCTGAGTTCAAAGGCATGTTGTAAAAGACGGACTGGACTGGACCGGACTGGACTGGACTGGACCGGGAAAACGCGGACTGAGTCCGTGTTTTACAAATCGCGGACTGAATTTGTAAAACACGGACTGGACTGGACTGGACCGGGAAAACACGGACTGAGT
>CACRXK020012317.1:0-15275 GCA_902702795.2 Paramuricea clavata
GGGGGGGGGGGGGGGGAGGGGCAAAGACGCCAACATGTGTGTGTAATATAGTAACACTTTAAAACAGTAGCGATTGATACACCGGGTGGAAAGCGTAAAAATTGCCCAGCACATGACTTTCAGACAAGACATAACAAAAATAAAAAATTTATTGGCTTACGTTTCGTTGTATTGTTCACAACATCTTCAGAGCAATAGAAGAAGTTGAAGATGTTGTGAACAATATAACGAAACGTTACGACTCGTTAGCCAATAAATTTTATATTTTTGTTATGTCTTGTCTGAAAGTTATTTGCCGGGCTTTAATTTTCATTTTTAAAGTAGCTACACTTTAGTTTACACCGAAGTGTCTACGGATAAATAAATACTGCCAGAGTCGACTAGGAGATCAAAATACGGATCCAAGTCGAAATTATTATTACGTTTTCGCAACTCAATTTTTGCCATGATTGTAGGTGTAAAATTAGACTGACATGATTCATACTAACTTGCATCAACAACGCAGAAATCTTTGAGGCTCAAGGTTTATCATTTCCTATATGATTACACTGATAATTGCGAACAAAAAGCTAGCAGTTTAAACGGCCATAATAATTCTGTTCAACAGCATTTCAACTCTTCAGTTTTTGCCAATTTACTAATTAGCCTTTCTCATTAGCCTTTTTGGGTGGCTTTTCAGCCGAAGTCTGCGAGATAAGTCCACATAACAGCGACTTTTTATGATTTTTGCCACTACACACCTCAAGCGATTTAATGATAGCAAAGATTCCAACTGGCCAAAAAAAGCAAAGACAGGCGAAGATTGATAGCCCCATTTGATCATTTACAACAGGAATCACTGCAGTTACCACTTGAGGTCGAGTCTACAGGAACGTAAATTAACAATTTTGTCAATTTATTAAAATACTTTGGTGTTTATTACATTGTATATTGTTTAAAACGTTTAGTGCATCGAATTAAGTTCTGTATATCATGCATACACATTATACGATGGGCCAATTATGCATTCAGTTAACTCTGGCAAAATAAGACGAACTTTTGCTAATTTCGCATTCAATAGACCTTACCGTTTATTGACGTTTGACCCAATTGCCTCGTTTTCGTGTCAGGTATTTACTTGTGTTTCGTGCACAATAGGGTTAAGAACTTACTTGTTATTGGGCTTAAGATCAACCAGGAACCAAATCGTGAAGGAAACATGGGAATATAACCTTCATGGGCGCCTGTCATGCCAAAACTGGCAAACACAAAAACGAGGCCATTAGCCATTCCGAAGTTGATGAGTGGACTGGGGACGAGTGTTAAAAAGTGCCCAAATTAAGAACTGAACCAAATCACTGCAAAGACCACCTCACAATTAGTAAGTATACAAAGTTTGAAGACGTTTACATGAATATTCTTCGAATAATAAGCTTTCGAAAATCGTGATATTTACTGTAGAATGTATGGTATTTTTTTGTTTTTGGGACGCGCGTCCCAAAAGCAATCTTTTAATTAATCAGTAATTTCACAATTTTCGAAAGCTTATTATTCGAAGGGTATTCATGTAAACGTCTTCAAACTTTGTATACTTACTAATTTTGAGGTGGTCTTTTCAGTGATTTGGTTCATTTCTTAATTTGGGCACTTTTTTAACACTCGTCCCCAGTCCACTCGTCAACTTCGGAATGACTAATTGTACTGCAGTACATTAATGATTTTCCCAAAACAAACGAAATAGCGGAAAGTATTTTGAACACAAATGTGAAATAAAATTGCCCCAGAAGAACTAGATGAAAATACGAACAAAAGCACCAAATTTTGCTTTAACAAAAAAACTAAATGAAAATACGAACAAAAGCACCAAATTTTGGTTGAAACTCTGGCTGGAGTGGGCATTGGCGAGAGAATATGATGTTGACATTGAGAAGCATCCACTTTTGTCATGCTAATAATAAACAAGTAATCATGCGATGTTGCTCGTACATTTAGGGATTAATAGTACTCCAATTTTGGCAAAATTTCCAAACATCACTCGCACTATTAATCCCTAATTGTACTCGCAATCGCATGATTACCTATACAAATATATTTTCATTTGTGATGCATGACGAGCAGTCTTACTAAGCTATATACTTACTTGGATTTAGCTTTTGGGCAATGAGTTTGAACGTCCGGCCTACATGCTTTCTTGAACTTTGATGAAAACTTATAATCTTTTAACTCGATCTAAAAATGAGTTGAAATATACAATTGCTGTACAAAAGATAAAACTGTAATTCAAGAGCGGTCTCGAGAGAGACTAACCTCACTGTCAAGCTAACTTCATTGGATTAGATTATAAAGTTTTTTACCGAAGTAACCGGAGAAAACTTGCGCCCTATTAAAACGCGTAAACATCTCCCAGCTTGTCAATAAGATGTGATCCCATTGCTTGTTCCCAGTTATTGACAAGTCTGGAACAAGTTGTTATCATCTTTTAACAAGGTTGATGAGGTCAACAGATTCGCAACAAGTTGTCCCAAGTACTCCCAACAAGTCTGATATCGTCTGCGCGTAACTAGGTAAGTAAGTTGATGACAACAAGCTCGTAGCAACTTCTTGCAAACAGCCTGTATTAGTCTTGTTGGAACAACTTGTAGCAAGTCTGTTACCATCACCAACCGTGTCAAAGTGAAAACAACTTCTTCCAGACTCGCTACAACAACTGGGAGCAAACACATCCTGATATGGACTTCACAACAACCTCGTAACAATCATGTTTCGCTCGCTACTCTGGTTTAAATAAATGATTACAAAGCCAAGTCGAATTGTAATCAAGACCCAACGTTTCGACACTCCAGTGTAGTGTCTTCATCAGGGGTAATCTAAAACTGCGATCGTGGCTTCTTAAATACCCAAGGGATGACGTCACCTGCCAAGAAGATGCCATATTTTCGCAAAGCCAAAAGATCCTGTTGAAACAAATCAGAAGGCTCATGCTATATATTCTATACCATGCGGTGACTGCGACAAAGAGTCTAAACGCCAGTTTGGTACACGGCTAAAAGAACATCAAAAGGCTGTTTCAACTTTAGACAAGGGAAAATCGGCTTTAGCCGAACATGTATGTTCGAGATTGCGTGGGAAAACTCTAAAGTAATTACCACAAACAATCGCTATGGTCAAAGACTTTGCCTAGAAGCGTGGCATATAAATATGAGTCATCATGCTTTGAATAGGGATGACGGTGCCTATTTGCCAGAGGAATATATGCATCTTTTTGGCAGGTGACGTCATCCCTTGGGTATTTAAGAAGCCACGATCGCAGTTTTAGATCACCCCTGATGAAGACACTAGACTGGAGTGTCGAAACGTTGGGTCTTGATTACAATTCGACTGGGCTTTGTAGTCATTTATTTAAACCAGAGTAGCGAGCGAAACATGATTGATATACCTGGTTGCAGTGAACGAACAAACTTTACAACCTCGTAACAGCTTGCCTGTTTTAACGTGTGTAGAGTCAAAGTGGAAGACAACTACTTTTTAGGGATCAAACCTCCGTTGCACGTGAACAGACACACGCAAAAACCACCGTACCACCAACTTCCCTTACTGAACGAGTCTAATATCTCCTTACCAGTTCTCGATGATCTAGTTCAGCGCGGCATTTCCGGTCCATCTTATAGTCATATTTATTCTCAAAAAGACAAGGTAATATTCCATCTGCCTGGTTCGTCTTTAGCAAGTCCTGCGAGAAAATATAATTGACTTACCGACTGACCAATCGACTGACTGACCAACTAACTAACTGCTCAACATATACTGAACAGTCCAGTTAACTGCCTGATCGATCGATCAACATACTAAAAACATAAGTGAATTACCGAGCAGAATTCTTTCACCATCTCAGAACAATGTTTCACTATCGCTTTGTCAAGGTCGATATCCTGAAAAAATTAAGAACCAACAAACTATCAGAATAAATATTCTTACCACTCAAATACATATCAGTGGTGGATTTATAGGGGGGGGTGCACCCTTGTTGGCCTTGGCCAGTGCCAGGTTCGGTGTGGGTGCAGCACTGCTACATATTCAGGTATCTGCTGTATCTACATTACCTCGCTTTCTTCCTGGGTAAATTCTCCAATACTTGTCTGACATCTCTCTTGCAACTTCTCATAGTTATCTTGTAAACACTTGATTTCCTGAAGAAATATTTCGAACCTGGTCAAACTCAACCTTGCCAGGCCTTAAAATATCTTTTACAGGGCCGTCTGACAAAATGTCCGGTGACGTTGAGTTTGGGTCGGACATATGTCCGATAACCTTCAGTTCAGTTTTGGCTCGGAAATAAGTCTGAATGACACAAATGAATAAACGGTAAATGTTGTAAAGATACTAAATAATTTGTTTCTTTCATACTTATTTCCAAGCCAAAATTAACTTGCGTGTTAAAAAAAGACTTCGACAACTTAAGTCCGTTTTCCACTTCACCATTTCGCTCGCCGCCCCGCGCTCGACTCCGTTAAAACAACATTTCCAGTTCACCTTTTATACAATAGTACTCTGATTTTCCATTTAACATACAAGCCTCTAGTCCTGGGCTAGGGTACATTTTGATTTACGTCGGACAAAGCTACAGTTCGGTCGGACACCAATTCACTCGGGTCGGACAAACAATAAACCTCAGTTTCATTTTGGTCGGACAGAATGTCCGGTGGTTTCCTCTCTACGTCGGACAATTTCACAAATGGGTCGGACAATGTCCGTGACCGACCGATATTTTAAGGCCTGAACCTTGCTACAGTAAATTGTATTGTTGTTCATAAAAAAGATTACGTATGCATTTTTCTACTTTAGTTATGGCTGTTAATAACCATGGCAAACTCTTGAGGAAGAAACTAGTCTGTAGTCTTGTTTGACAATCACGTCACTATTACTACTGAGGAAGAAACTAGTCTGTAGTCTTGTTTGACAATCATGTCACTATTTCGTTTCCTTTCTGCAGTTGACACCAGCTGCTACTTCCAAATGCTCACATATTCTGGTTTGCAGGTGGCGTCATAGCGGCCATGTTGGAGGAACGATAACAAAAGAATCTCATTAGCAGCTATTGTATTTGGAGCGTGTTTTCCTCCATCATGCCTGGCCGCCATAGATTTGTCTTATATATTTCATGGGATTTAATGCAAACCACCAATTCCATCTACACGTGTGATGCAAGATAATCAAATAAAAGTGACCAGTACGTCATGTAGCATCATACCTCGCCCGGCTCGACTTTCTCTGCACAAAGCGTAGTAAGATCTGAGATGCAACTTAGTTGGATGTGAGGCAACAGTCTGACGTCAGAGGCTCTCTGGTGCATGGTTCTCATGACTTCCGCAACGCACACTTTGCTCACCTGAGAAAATATGAATGCAAGGATATTGAAGTTTGTCATCCACTGTCATTGACTGTCATCCACTGTCACTGACGGATCAAACTACCAGGGATCGGTTGTACGAATGGTTCAAAGCTGGATTAGCGCTAAACCTGGGTTAAAATGTAACACGCTGTTTTGATTTGGGTACATTTGTGCCTCTATTCTTTCCGAAACTTTGGAAAATAAAACTTTTATTGATCCAGACATGAATTGTGGAAAACTATCTTCATGTTTCTAAACAGGCTGTTGGGAAGATTGTTTTTCGATTTTTAAAGGCACAATTCAGCCTTTTGAATGAAAACATTGAATTTACTAATCTTGAATTATGCATAATTGATTTTCCTGATTAGTTTTTCAATTAAAAGGCCTGAAATGTGTCTTAAAAACCATCATTCAAAAGGCTGAACTGTGCCTTTAAGATAACCGGCATTCGAACAACCAGTCCCGGATAGTGATTTTTCAAGCTTTCTAAAACTGTCCGTTGATTGGTGCATAGCCTATCGAAGGGAAAATGGCTGTGAAACTCAATGACGACATAGCACGAATTAACTGGTATACTATCATCGCAAACAAAAAAGACGATATTGATAAACTTTTTATCACCTTTTACGACAAACTCAACAATGTAATCAACGAACACGCTCCCTGAAAACCAGTCTCTAATCGTATGAAAAACAGTCCTCTAAGCCATGGATAACAAAAGAAATGGCCGACTGTGATTGGCTAAGAAGCACTTTCAGCGGTCCATTTTTTTCCTAACAAACGCATGCATTTTAAAACAAAACAGTAAAACTAATTGAAAATTTGAAAATTATAATTTAATTTCTTATTAGTAAGATATCTGTGAATGGTTTTTAGTGGAAAAGAAGGAATACATTGGTATTTTTTATTTTCTTCGACCAAATGTGTACAACGCTACTAATATGCATTTCAAATCGTGCATTTCTTGTTTGTTTCAAGTATAAATGCCTATAAATGCCATATAATAAACTTTTTATTAACCTCGCTTGCTCGTTATGTACAGAGAAATGTCGAACCTCGGTCTTTTTGTGCAAACCTCGCCCTACGGGCTCGGTATGTACAAAAAGACCTCGGTCCGATATCTCTCTGTACAGACCTCGCGTTCGGTTAATAAAAAGTTAATAATGCTTCCTTTGTTTTGTGCTGTCAGTATACTGGGCTACTTTCTACAAGTAAATAAGGAATAATTTCTTATTATACATCGAGCACATCTTATTTAATTTCATTTTACTATCCGCCTCGATTAGCTTCGCTATTAGCGGACAGTATACAAATAATGAATGTTTATGAGTGCAATGGTAAGAATATTTTCATGAGGTGAAAGATGGAATGTTCCATTCAACGAGGCGACAGCCGAGTTGAATGGAACATTCCATCTTTCACCGAATGAAAATATTCTTACCATTGCACGAAAAACATTCATTATTTGTTTTATATAATACCAAAATAGACTAATAGATTCGTATGAGAAGCATTTTGAGGGATGCGATTTATCGAAAACACAAAGAGTGCAATTGTACTATACGTTTTATTCCATTGCACTCGCAGAGAGTGCAATGGAACGTATTCCATTGCACTCTTGGGAAATGGAATTTTCTATTCAATATCACGTGACCATAAACAGCCAATTAAACGATCAGAATTCAATAAGGTATTATATAATATTGTATATACAGATTGATATTTATGTTATTGTATATAACCCAGATTAATCTTAAGTATTTATAAATTAAAGTTTCTTTTTAATGTTTTTATTAACTGTGAGGTCCATGGCCACCTGCACAAAAATAAATTCTACAGGCACAAAACCGTGAATGAATGGACCTTTCCCCTGCCTCGTACCCAGGCGTCTCTTTGTAAAAAAACAGTGATGCCCATATGACGTGTTTACATGAAGTATTGTAGTGGGGAGAGATGGCGAAGGGGCTGAGTACCCTTCCCAACAGCCCCTTCGCGCGTCGGATGCCTACCTGAATACTTCATGTAAGCGCCTGGGTACGAGGCAGGACCTTTCCCCTTATAACTAAAATTTCGATCTAGACAAAAATTTCATCACAGCTTGAAAGAGCATCACAAAATTGGTAATATTCCAAAGTTTCGTTGCGAAATGTTGTAAAATGCGGATAATATAGCCTTGAGAAGTTTGCCGTTTTTCAGTCATTTTGTATTACGCATGGGAAATTGACAGCCCAATCGGGTGTTGGGGCATCAATTCCCCGTTTGTAATACAAAATGACTGAAAATTGCAAATTTCGCAAGGCTATATTATCCACATTTTACAACATTTCGCAACGAAACTTTAGAATTATACTAATTTGGTGATGCTCTTTCAAGCTGTGATGAAATTTTTGTCTAGATCAAATTTTAGTTATAAGGGGAAAGGTCCATTGATGTTTCTAGCGTGGTGTTGCTTTAACAAACCTTTTTCTTCGGGTCAAAGTTCATATTGGGCAAAATATGACGATAGAGACACGCTAATATCATTCCGTGTGGAGTCACATCCATGTCCGGGTCTCCTATGTGAGGATTATCACACAGTTCTTGCGCATCATTCTTACATGCTCGATATAAAGCCTCATCCAGTCTACAAAAAGAAATGAAGGTAAACACGCTTTGTACTTACGCAAATTAAAATATAAAGACCGATTTACACCACACAGCTTTTGTAGTCAGACAGTGGTTTCCTTTGCTGTTCGCAGTGCTCTCCTTAAGGCAGATTTACACCGCACAATTTTTGCCTAGTCGCAGTCAACCTGCTTACAACTTGAGTTGTACTGTGTAAATCAAGCATACAACTCGAGTTGTGTGCTTGATTTACACAGTACAACTTGTACAGTACAACTCAAGTTGTAAGCAGGTTGCATTCGACAGTTTTAGGCAAAAGATGTGCAGTGTAAATCGGCCTTAATGGAGAGCACCATCGTATGGAGTGGAAAATACGCCGCCTAAACGATGTCTGTTTTCGACCACTAAGGGACTGGTCATAATTTATCAGGGGGGGGGGGTGGGGAGGTGTAATTCAAAATTTTAAGGAATGATATTTTGTGACCCTGCTTTGCCATAACCCGGAAAAATAATGCCCCCCCCCTCTCTTGCTCGTGTCAGTAAAAATGTACCTACCTACTACTAAACCCTGCATTCAATAAATTTTCTAATTGCATTTTCTAGTTAATGCACTTTAAATCAAATACTAAAATTTATATTATACCAATACATAGTCACATATAAAACTTTAGTTTTTTCAAACTTTCATTCTAAGTTTAAAGAATCAATTTTTTTCAATGCAACTCAAACAAAATGTGAGAAGGCATGTATAAAACAATTAATTGAACTAAAACAGCAGACCCCCTCCCCGCCTTCATAGACTGTCTAATATTTTATGAACCCCCCTTTTTTCCTGGCTAAAAAATATGTGACCCCCCTCACTGTTTCCACCTCCCCCACCCCTCCTGCTAAATTATGACCAGTCCCTAAATAGCTGGGGCTGGTTGTATAAAACTCTTAATCACTTTTTTAATCACTATTTTGTAGTTAAATAGTGATCAACTCTCAAATACGCGCTTCTTATTGGATGACGTTTCCACTAACTATAAAGTTAACTTTAATCACTTTTTATACAACCAGCCCCTGTATTTTAAGAAGGGAAAAGACTAAAAACTTTCTACCATACCTGAAATGTAATACAAAACATGTTTCCATGCAGAACGTAGAGCAGTTTTACAGTTATTTTTTCACGAATTAAAGTGCGAAGTTATTTTCGGCACGTTCAGACTTGTGTAATATTTTGAATATCAAGCTGTTACCCAGGAAGTTTTTGTTGTTAGTGGATGTAAAATACTTAGAACTATCCAGGAAACCAGGTTTGAATCTTTAAAGTTGAAGCCTTTTGATAAAAATGTGCTTTTTAATTCTTGCTGATTTTCACTCAAAAACAAACTTTTGACTGAATTTCCCGCTCCTCGAAACTCTCCCCAGTCCTTTTGAAAGTTAATTTATTGCTCGCTGAGCCTCGCGAAAAGCGCCACCTTAGCTTCAGGCAAGTATGGGTATGTTTATCTGCAGTTAACGTTCCAGTGTTATTACAGTTCACTGGCCTTAACTGATGTCAGATACACGAGAACGAGGCTCTATAGCCAAAGTGACGTACTTCCTCGAAGGGTGTATTCGCCAGGAAATGGCCTTCCTTCCTACCTGCGTCAAGAAAAATCAATAAGCTTACCTCTACTCCAATAAGCCCCTTCCAGCCTGGCTGAAATTAATAGCCTCCCGCATACTTTACTACATGTAAAACTTACTGAAAGTCTCTCGCAAGGAAAAACTGTAAATTTATTAAATGTTCACGACACACTCCTCCTAAATCTTTATGATCCACATTCTCCATCAGACAAGATAAAACACTAAAACAGAACAAATATTAAGTCAAAGTTTGTTCGTTCACTGCAACCAGGTATATCAATCATGTTTCGCTCGCTACTCTGATTTAAATGAATGATTGCAAAGCCCAGTCGAATTGTAATCAAGAACCAACGTTTCGACAGTCCAGTCTAGTGTCTTCATCAGGGGTGATCCTCTGGGGGTGATCTAAAGTTGCAATCGTGGCTTCTTAAGGTTACAGGACACCCTTTTTGGCGTTTTGTGGAAAACACCCGATTTGGATATCAATTTCCCGTTTGTAATCTAAAAGGACTGAAAAACGGCAAACTTCGCAGGGCTATATATTATCCGCATTTTACAACATTTCACAACGAAACTTCGGAATATTACTAATTTTGTGATGCTCTTTCAAGCTGTGAAATTTTTGTCTAGATCAAAATTTTAGTTATAAGGTTAAAGGTCCATTACCCGTTGTATAATTTATGCATAATACATACAGAACTTAATTCGCTGGGGGAGGTGTGCTGTCTTCTAGTCTAGTTATTTATCTATCTCGTGCCTCTCGTTCATAGCACTTCTTTCTTGTGCTATTGTACTTTATCCTGAAGACTACGTAAACGACAGATGTCTTTACAGTTACTACTTACGCCATGTCATTGTTAGCATCACGACACAGTTTATAAGCTGGTGCTTGACATTGTTTACGTAATGTTGCAACAACTTTGAAGTCGCCTCCCGCACCAGTCGCTTTAAGCAAATCACTGATCTAAAAGTAATGAAACATATTGCATAAATAATTGAAACTTTTGTTTGCGATGTTGTCTCTGAGTGTGTTCACACCGGCTTGACCGCGGTGGGAATCGAACCCGCGACCTTTGGTTTGCCAGTCCAATGAAACTTCTGAAAGTTGTCTGAGTACCAAACTAAACAATAGCTTGAACTGAAAATGTGTTCTGATTTAGGTCATAATTGAGACATAACCATCCTCATGATCAGTCTAGATTATAACAATAGGCAATTCCAGCTTTTAAGTTATGTACGCAGGGGGTGATGGGAAGTAAGGTATCCTATTGCTGCTTATGCTGAAAATTTCAATAAAAACTGCCGAAACAACCGAAATATTTCAATATTTACAAGTATAAGTTATCACTCCGTGTTAACACGGCCGTTATTTTTATTTTGGCAGCATATGATACCTTACTTCCCATCCTCCCCTGCGCGCAGAAACTAAAAGCTGGAATTGCCTATTTCGCTTCAATTTCGCAGCTAGCAGAGTTGTGTGTAGGTTATACTAAAACTGTCTGTACCAGTGTGGGTAGTACCAATGTGAAATTGCTGTGCTGAGTGGTTATATTACTACCTGGAAAAAACTAGACTTGCTCCAAGTGGCCCAAGTCTCTCTTTCATTGTCATATCGATCCACTATAGTGTACATTACATGACGTAGCACGGAGAGGCGGAGCGAGAAAGAGAGACTTGTCAACTTCGGAAAATCTCGGTTCAAAACTGAACCGAAAATTCAAGACTTGCTTTAATTGTTTTCTGTCAGTGTTTATATGTATTGATCTAGCACAGTGTAAATAACATGAGTTCCATTATAGTAAATAATAAAGAAAGAAATTGAAGGAAAACAATTAAAGCAAGTCGTGTATTTTCGGTTCAGTTTTGAACAGAGATTTTCCGAAGTTGACAAGTCTCTCTTTCTCGTTCCGCCTCTCCGTGCTACGTCATGCATGTAATGTACACTATAGTGGATCGATATGACAATCAAAGAGAGACTTGGAGCAAGTCTAGGAAAAAAACAAGCAGAAATTCGACGTTTCGAGCGAAGGCCCTTGACCTTGTGTGTAGGTTGCGTGATTTCCATATTTAGCTGTAAGCTACAGGGCAACCAGAAGACACGTAGTCGCTACAGTGTATAATATAATTTAAGGTATTGGGGAAGTGTTTATGAACGCACCGCTTCATAACAATCATGACTGAATTCAATTTGACTATCTATTCCATTCCTCTCCATCGCTTTTTCCATTAAACAATCAAGAGTCTTTCCTCCCTTTTCAACACGAACACAATGTAGTTTGATTTCCTTCTCACATCTCGCGACAATAGCTGGGTTGACGGAGTAATCCTCCATTAATTCTTTTTGAAGTTCTTTCATGTGTTGTTGACATGTTCCACTGACCGTCTCACCTACATGAAGGGGATGGGCATTAGGGGTATAGAATTATTCGCTATCCAGCTGGATACCAGATATACCGGATAGTTGAAAAATATCCGGCTAGATACTGAATATTCTTGATATAAGGTTTGGGCCCTTTTTACGGTTAGGGTGTTTATAATATTTTGACTTGAGTTGAAATAAAAGGAAAGAACTTCACAGTCTAGCATCGATAAACCTGCATATAGTTGCAAAAGCCTTGCCGACAAAGTTCAAAGGTAAAACCCACTTTTTCGCAAAAAGCACTTCTCTATACGATCGGTAAAAAGCACTGCTCTGCGATCATCATTTCAAGTGAAAATATAAATATGTTTGTGATATTTTCTGTGTTGGTGTAATGTACTCGGGTGAATAAGATGCTTGTGATGTTACTCTGAGCGTATATCCACACCAGGCAGGCTTGAAAAATATGCCTGGCCACGGTGGGAACCGAACCTACGACCTTTAGAATACTAGCCCAATGCTCGAAATATCACACACTCGAACCGACCTGACCGCGTAGCTCAGTTGGCAGAGCATTGGGCTGGTATTCCAAAGGTCGTAGGTTCGATTCCTACCGTGGCCAGGCATATTTTTCAAGCCTGCCCGGTGTGGATATACACTCAGAGTAACATCACAAGCATCATAAATATGTTTGAAGCGAAACCAGGGTTATTCATAATAAGTTTGTAGATATTCTCTGGTTTTTAAATATTTACTTAGTACGAGCTTACGGCAGTCGAAAGCTTGTACTAAATAAATATTTAAAACCAGAGAACGTCTACAAACTTATTATTATAGACATCCCTACATTTTTAAACACATCAGATTATTTTTAACCTCAAAACAACGCCTGAACCTTTTTTAAATGATATCTGGCACATTCTGCAATCTGATTGGTTCTCTACTAGCAGGATATTAGCTTATATCCTGCTAGTAGAGAAAAACAAAATGGCGGCTAAAATTGAATTTCTGATGTTTTGCGAACGAGAAAACGGCAAGTTGTTCGCTTTTTATAGCCCTTTCAGGATTAAAAACACAATGAAAAAACTCCCACAAATTGTTTACAGGTTACGAAATGAATTTTTAAAATTTAAAATGGTTAAAAATATATATTTTGGAAAAAATAATCGGCCGAAAGAGCGAAGATAAAAACATAAACAAAATAGAAAAACATTGAAAATATCCGAAAAGCAAAGTCTGTGAATTCAAACCTTGTGTATATAATAAAACAGTTATTCCACTCACTCTCGTCGAATATGAGCGATAGCCGATTCGGCGCTACGCGCCTCATCGGCTATCAGCTCATATTCGACTCGAGTTCGTAGAATAACTGTTAAATACACGAGAGTTTTCTCCGGATTCAAATGTTTCCGGAAACGTAATTCCCACAAACTTTTCCGGATTCAAAGTTTCCAGATACGGCACGAACCGAGAAGATTTGCTGTCGGATTCGTAGCTGCGTGTGTAAACGGCAACATGAATCCGGTACTAAAACGTTCCGGTTTCGTGATAAATCCGAAAACTTTTGCTCTAGTGTAAACGGGGTCTGTTAAGCATCCATGTAGACATAGTCTTTGCCAGAATTGAGCCTCCATATCACAGAGGTGAATGTTACACGCACTATATAACAACTGTACTTGCAACACTTCACTTGTTAGTCAGCTATAACCTACCATCATTGATCGCTGTCTCTAAACACAATAACACATAAGCCAGTGCGGCAGGCGAACCACCCGTAGGATGACATTTATGTACTTCAATAGCATCTTTACAACTTTCAAAAAATGGGAAATTGGCCTAAATACAAGCAGAATGTGAAGTTACAAACATATATTGTGAAGTTACGAAATGCAGGAAAACACGACATAGACACTGGCTTACCTTGTAGTTTTTTGCTTCAAGTTTTTGCTTTGTTGTTAACTTCTGTCGACACTAAACATAAAAAAGAAATTCACATCATACACTCATACTGAGGTAATCCTGAAATTAACTCATAAGACGGTGGTCAAGTGGAAGTTGTCAGAGAGCAACTGAAAATAATAAACAGTTATTGGATAAGGTTTTTGTGATATCCAGAATTATCAAGGTCGAGGTATTAAAGTGTTATCAGTCGAGCCGAAGGTGAGATTGATAACACTTACTGAGACCTTGATAATACAGGACTTCAATGATGTGGTTACTTGCATTTCACTTGGCGGAATTCATATTAGAATGTTAGGGTTTGTAATCCAAGTGAGAATATATACATTTTAAGACCTGACCAGGAACGATTGCGAAAATTGCAGCACAAGGTCCTCTGGTAGGAAATGATAATACACCCTTTCATAATCACCCTTGATAATACACCCTTTCGATAATTACGTCCCACATACTTTTTGGTCCTGGAGCCTCGCTCTCATCAGTAAATTACGCAAGGTGATTGGCTCACGATTCATGAGAGCGAGGCTCCCAGGCCAAATGACGTAATTATCAAAAGGGTGTATTCTGGAGATCACCATCCTCGGTCCCAGGGCCTCACGGCTGACACTAAAATAACTGTTTTATTCATACATTGCATTTTTCGACAACTCTTTCGACAAACAATGATTTGTGGAACAAAACAACATTTGGTTCTCAAAAATAAGCAGTGAAAACGATCATGCCTGCGACCTTTGCAGCGGGGAGTCCCTGACGTCACCCAGAACAGTGGCAATTCTCGTGCATCTGTCACTTTGCTACAGCTTGCCTAGCCAGCAACAACTGCTATTTTGCTCTGTTAAAAATGTTTTGCTATTGCGTGTTATTATTACTTGTTACTTTACTCAACATGCCTCGGCTAACTAGATTCATATCATATCATATTATCAAGGATGGGTTGACTACATTACTACAAAATTTTTGTAGTTCGCTATAACTACAGCTACTTCAAAAATATGTAGTCAGCTACAACTACTGCTACTTTTGAACAAAGGTAGTTCGCTACTGACTACAGCTACTGCTTAAAAAATGTAGCGAACTATTTCGCTACGCTATCTTTTTAGTTTTACTGTTTTTGGAGCATCTATACTAACTCAGGCTGAAATGTAACCTATAACAAATCGACTTACGAGTAGCAACAGTAAACACAAAGCAACATAATAATTTTTGTAATCACTACAGTGTTCAGGAGTGCAAATTGACTATTGAGTATCGATTTTAAGCAAACCGTGTCTCAATATCATGCTATTCTATCAAGTTGTTAACAATTTTTAAAAGTAGCGAATAGCGATTTGCTGTTTGAAAAGTAGTCAACTACTTGGCTACTTTTAGGCAAAA